>JALIZH010012598.1:0-127713 GCA_030522465.1 Rhipicephalus appendiculatus | reverse complement strand
AATAACGCCAGCAGGTCTTTTTCATCAAAGAATTTATAGTTAATGCCAAGAAATCTAATCTTTTCGTGGCATGGCATATCAAAAGTCACTTCCAGTGGGTTAAGACGGTCACGAAAAACGCTACATACGCTATTACACTGATTAGTAAAACCTGCAGATGAGTCATCGATTAAAAACTAAGAAATCATCCACGTGGCTAAAAACATTCAGAACATTATATTCTTGCAGGCGCTCTGATAGGTCCCTGTCTTGTTGTGATAGAAACAGATTGCTTAAAACGGGTGTTAAGCGAGATTCTATGCATACCCTTTTTGTTTTTGCAGGTACAGGGAACCATTGTTTTATTGCGATAGCAATTATATGGACACTCGCGGCTGGTTTTCGCCGTCGGCGTCGGCGTCAGCGTCCGCGTCGGCGTCATTTGCCGTATATGTATATGTATATATATAACCGGGCCCGCCCGTCCGTTCGTGAGCGTGAAAAAGACGCGAGGGGGGTCCCCTCGAGCGACCTCGATTTTACGAGCGGGGGCGCGCGCGTTATCTCCCCTTCTCGGGCGGCCGACAGCGGGCGGGGGCGACGTTCGATTTTACGAGCGCGGGCGCGCGGCGCGCGCTTTATCTCCCCTTCTCATCTCCCCTTCTCGGCGGCCGGGCCGGCGTACCCTTCTACGTGCTGCGCTCTCAACGCGAAGAGAATTCTCTTAAACAAGCGTTTTCTAGAGTTGTGTGAGATCGGATCCAAAAAGAGTTAGCTGCCAGCCTCACTTTCGTATAACATTACAATTTTTTGCTATCGCATTCATTGCTTCACCCTTGCGGTGAAACGGTGACTTTTTTTATAAACGTTGAATACACGTAAAATTTAAGGGCAGTTCTATAAAATTGTCGACCGATGTATTTTTGTGCTAAATCTAGCGGCAGCTTACTCATCCATACATTTGCCAATACATGTTAATACTGCTGATGGTGGCAGAGAATGCTATGCGACGGAATGCCATGTGACTGCCTGAGAATGCCGTGCGACGGAAGGGATCCCAGGCAGCACAAAACGTCGGGCCGATATTGGCTTTACGGCGGTTACGCGAGGCCCACTCAGGGCCCAATGTTGCCGGCAGTGAGCCATTATTGGATGAGCCGTTGAATTTGGCCAGCAATACGGGGCCGGTTTTGACGCCCATTATCTAATATTGGATTTTCAACAGGCAATCTGTTTCACCGACGACGAAGTGTCTGCCTGGCAGAACGCTGTTTCAGTATTTCTTGCCTTTTATCGCTTAATTATACGTGTGCACTTCCCGAACATCGCTTTTGTGTTCGTCGGTGATGGACGTGGACCTCCATGAACGTCCGCCAAGTACGGCGGCGTCGGCGGCGGCCACATCCAGGAAGCGCACGGGCCCCTACAGCGACTCTGACAGCGAGGGCACCCATGTCTACTCACTGAGCAGCGAGGAGCCTTCCGACGACGACTTTGAGCTTGTAATGAGCCGTAAGGCGAAGAGGCGGAACACCAGAACCTCTTCGTCATCGAGTACGTTGAATGAGAGGGCGCAAAGGAGACCCGTAACAAACACCATCCTTTTTTGTCTCTGAGGTACTCCCGACCGCAACATGAAGCGCCTCAACAGGCAATCTCTGTTTCGGTGTTGCTGGAAGGACTGGTGCCAAATGAGATCACAGACACCAGAGTGAACACTCGTAAGAACGTTTTGGCGATCGACGCTTCAAATGCTGCTGCACTTAACACACTGCGCAACATCAACGAGCTGGATGGCATGAAGGTTCGTTCCTACATTCTGGTGGGCTCTAACGTCATCACTGGAGTCATCTACGATGTGGATACTATACGATTCCCAGCTCCGACTTCGATGTTCTTGTCAAGCCGGCAAATGAAGCCAGTGTCATCGCAAAGTTTGTCCCTTTGGGCAACTCGCGCTGCTTGAAGATCGTGTTCAAGGGTGACTCTCTTCCCTCGCACGTAAAGGTGGGCCATTTTCGGCATTCTGTGCGACCTTTCTTACCAAAGCCACTACAGTGCCATAACTGCATGAGGCTAGGCCACGTGAGGAGCGTATGCGAAAATAAGACAGTGTGTCCCCGCTGCGCCGGGACCCATTCTGCGGATGACTGCAAAGCAACTATCCTCAAATGTTCGAACTGTCATGGGTCGCATGCAGCTTCGTCAAACGAATGCCCCAAAATCCAAAGGGAATTGGTGGTATTGAAACAAATGGCGAGAGACCATTTTTCGCATCGGGAGGCTGCCAAGACCCTCAGAAAGAGGCGACATCGTAGCCGCGATTCGTCAAAGAATGCCGCAGACTCTTCATCGGCAACGCCTCTCCACCGCCCTTCTTTTCCGCCTCCCTTGCCTCCCAGACCGAAGGCGACCAGCGCGACCAACAAACCGACGAACAGCGTTGTTGCAGTTGAGTCAGTTTGGCCTTCATTGCTGAAGTCGCAGCCACCTGCAAATTCCAAGTTCACATCGACAGTCACAACCTCCGAACCAGCCGCCGACAAGCTGCCTGAGGGGGATATAGAAGTCAACACAATGTTTCGAGCACTGTTGGATGCCATGCGAAAGCTCTGCAGCAACCTGAAATCCTCGCTGGCTCTGGAGTGAACTACAAGTACTGGATGCTCTAAGTCCAGTATTTGCAAGCCCTCCAATAGCGACCATGGCTAATCCAATCCTGTCCTTCCGCAACGAGGTCAGACATGCGTCGATTCTCCAGTGGAACGCGAGAGGCCTGAGATCCCGCATCTCATCATTCCGTCAGTACATATTTACGAATCGAATCCCTGTACTTGTTATTTGCGAACCAAACGTCGAAAAACCTCTCAAACTATCAGGCTATGAAACTTTTGTTTCTTCAACGTGTGAGGAACGCACCAAAGTGGTTGTATACATTCGCGTGGATTTTACATATATTCATCATGCAGTTCAACCACATGATGGTAATCAATATGTCTGCTTGCGCGTATTCACACTCATTGGTGTCTACATATCGCCATCCGGACGATTTGAACAGGACAGACTGCGAAACATATTGACAGCAACCAGTGGCCCGTGGGTTATAACTGGAGACTTCAACGCGCATCACTCAATCTGGGGTAGTTCGACTATCAACGCTAAAGGAAGAAACCTTGTGTGATTCGCCTCCAAGCACGACCTATGTTTCCTAAATGATGGCAGTCCTACGTACCTGCGGGGTCTTACGTACAGCAGTTGCCTCGACTTGACTCTAGTATCCAGAAGCTCCCGGTCGCAAGTCCAGTGGGTTTCAGACATTGAAACGCATGGGGTGACCATATTCCCTCTTATGCGCGAATCACAGGTTTTACCAACTCCTCCTCTAGGGAACACAATGTGAAGAATGGATTGGCTGAAGTTCCAGCGACTCATGGAAGATGCATGCCGAGAAGACCATGGCCATAACTTGGAGGATATGATCAAAGTGGCAACGAGAGAAGCTTCCTGCGTGCGCCCGTTTACCGCCAAGCATTCAGATTTTGACGCTGAACTGGAGAGACTGTGTGCGCTTCGCCGAAGGGCGGAAAGGAGATGCAGAAGCATGAAGGCAATATGTGACTTGAGATTGGCACGGCGCATACAGAAAAAAGTCCAACGCCGTTTGGACAAACTTGAAGAGCAACACTGGAAATCATTCTGCGAGTCATTGGATCCTCGAAAGCCATTGTCACGCATCTGGAGCACTATTCGTGGCCTGCGCTCGACTCCCCAACAAAGGCACCATTTCATGGCTGTAGCCCTACATCTAGGCCGCACCCAACTTGATGTGGCGAACGAGTTTTGTGCGCGAATTAATGGTGTGTGCACCATGTCCGCTTCCGCAGTTAAGAGTGTTTTCCCTGAGGCCCGGATCCCCGAAATGGACAAAGATTTCACTATAGAAGAACTTGACGCAGCTTTGGCGGCTTCCAGACGATCATCTTCAGCAGGGCCCGGTGGCATCACCTACGCCGCTTTAGCCCACCTTCAGCAAGAGGCCAGGGGAAAGCTGTTGTGTTATTACAACCACTCATGGCATGCGGGCATTGTTCCCCATGAATGGAAGATAAGTCGCACCTGTTCCACTACTCAAACCAGGAAAGTCGCCATTTCATTTGACATCTTTTCGCCCTATTGCCCTGGTAAGTTGCGTAGGGAAAGTCATGGAAAGGATGATACTTGCACGCCTAGAATGGTACCTCGAGCGCTACAATGTGTACCCGCACTGCATGACGGGCTTTAGGCGTCATCAGTTGAAACGTAATTGACCTCACAACATTTATCCAGCAACAAAAGTGCCTCCAAGCGCATATCACTGGAGCTATTTCTCGATGTCAAAGGGGCATACGATAACGTAACACATGACGCCATCCTTGAATCGTTGGAGGCTGTCAGAATTGGCAGTCGGATTTTCCAGTGGATCCACGATTATTTGACGAGAAGGTCCTTTTTTTGTACAGACAGAAGATGGTCCCACTGCCAATTACTATACATCCCGTGGCGTCCCTCAGGGCACGGTATTGAGCCCCACTTTGTTTAATCTTGTGATGGTAGACCTTCGTGAAGTTTTGCCAAGTACTGTTCACATATCCATATATGCTGACGATATTTGTTTCTGGCAGGCTGCAACCCTGACATGCTCGTATCTCCGCAAACAAGGTCTTTCTGTCTCACAAAGAAATGCGCATTGGTCGCGTTTACTCGCAGGGCCATGACACCGTACCCTGTTTCCATCAATGGCCAAAGTGTTGCATACCAGAAGAGCCATCGCTTCCTTGGTGTGATGATTGACAGGGACCTTTCGTGGAGCGCCCACTGCGCTTACCTGAAGAAAAGGCTAACTTTCATCATTCACATAATGCGATTCCTCTGCGGGAAAACTTGGGGCGCATCGATAAGTTCAATGATGCAGCTATACAGAGCACTGTTTCTGGGATTTTTACGCTACAGCTTGCCGTTGCTGGCAAATACGTGCAAGACTAACATCCGCACCCTCGAAAGTCTGCAAGGACAGGCACTACGCACGTGCTTAGGATTGCCACGCTGCACTTCAACTCACGGGACAATTATGATCGCAAGAGAGCATCTGATTCCAACATACGTCACCACTGACAATATAAGAGCCCACATTAGACACCTATGCCGAGTTCCCGGTCACCATATTGCTGCGTTGCCACTTCAGAGACCACAAGCCATGTTTTCAAAGATCATTTCTACTCACAGAGAATGCCTTCCGTCGGGCTTCACTCCAGCAGCAAGACCACTGTCGCCTCCGTGGTGCCTACAACAACCACACGTGCGCCTCACTATTCCAGGAATTACTAACAAGAGCCGTCATTCAACAGTGGTCCTACGACAGGCGACATTGTCGCTACTCAACAAGGATTATGGCCAAAGGACCCACATTTACACCGATGGATCGGTATCGGCTGACAGCTCCACAGCTGCTGTTATCCCGGCGTGTCAAGTGACTATGAAGTTCAAGCTGTCTCACAGAACGACATCAATAGCAGCGGAGCTTGCCGCCTTACGTGCTGCTATCCTTTATATCGCGGAAGCCCAGCCTCCAAAATGGGCTGTCTTCTTGCGACTCAAAGCATCCCTTCAGAGTTTGCAATCAGCGTTACGACGACGGGTGCATGAGCAGTTAGTAAATGAAATGAGAGAAGTCCTACACTAGGTTTTATCGAAGGGACATGATATTGTGTTCCAATGGTTGCCGGGACATTGTGGCATTGTCGGCAACGACCTCGCTGATGATGCTGCCCGGTCCGCCCACGAGAACGCCCAGACAACCCCAAAACCCTTGTCGAGAGCAGACGCTGCAAGGGGCCTTCGCTCGTTCGCTGACACAATGTTGCAAACTTGGCTGAACGACCCCAATGTCGGGAACCGCCGCTTACATAAATGGACCTTTCCAGAAATTCCCGCGCGCCACCTACGGCGGCCGCAAAGCGTTATGGGAAGCCGGAGCGCCGGCGGAGGGTGTCGTCTGCTCGCGGAAGCGTTCGCTCACCTCGTTTCCAGAGTGTGTGCGTACTAGCGCGTCGTTGCAGGAATATCGCGCGTGATAACCCTGCTTAAGTCTGCACTCACAGAAGAGGCACAACCCAACGCAACGTGGATAATAGTAAACAGTCAGTATCCTTGACTTATTAATGACCCGGGAAAATGCTCACGTACCCGCGGAAAGGCCCATTGAATTGGAAACTTTATACTGCTTTCGCGGCGAGTCCCCTGCGTTTTCGTATTTACAAGTAGCGGAAGCTTTCCTCGTTTGTTTTATTATCAGCATGACCGTACAGCTTTATTATTAGTACTTTTTTGTACGGCACTATCGCTCGTCGCGCGGAAGCATATCCCGAGGCTCGTGATATGCTTCCGTGCGATACGCAGGATCGCGGCACTGCGCATGATAATCGATGTCAAAATGGCACCCTCATAAATGGGTTCGAGCCCAACTACGCTGTGTAGATTGGGATACTAATTGCCTGTTTCAAATTCTGCGTGTTAGAAACTTTGCACTTGGGACGCTGAGAGTAGTAAAAACCTGCTACCAACATGCTCATAGAGTGGACATCAAGTGAGTGCTGTCGGCTGCGGAGATCGCGTAATCAAGGCGCAGTGTCGTGCTACATGAAGCTACAATATTCTGCACATTTGACTTCCCTGTATTTGTTTTCAAACAACGTAAGACATGCTGTCAACTCCTGCTGTGCAAGGCTGTTAATGGTGAGACCGTGGTTTTAAAAGCAATGGTCGGCTTACATCAGCTGGCATTGTGAAAGAAGCTGGCTTCGAGTGTCGATTTTGTATCGATAACAATGGAACAACTAGCACTCTACAGGGAACCAAAAAATGAGATGCGCGAAGCCAATATGTGAGGCCTCTAGATTTATGGTGAATAACAAGCAGATCCGATTGAATATAACCAAGCAGTAAATAGCAAATTAAACACTACGTAAGAGTGCCATAAAAAACTCGCAGTGTCTCTTATGCATTCGCAACTTAAAAGCGAAAGCCGTCTTCTTCTTTTTCTTCAGTCGATGTATTGGTCCTTCCCGACCCCCTCCGAAAGTTTTCTGCACGTAACGTGGTTTTGCACTGGTTCTATGAGCGGAAGCATTCCAAACTTTCAGCACATTACCTGGTTTTGCTCGACCTCCGTGATCGGTGGGCCGATCACGGAGGCCGACCGATCATGATCGATGGTCCTGCATTTGGCTGCGAATCGACGTATCGACTTGCCTCCGTGATCGGTGGGCCGATCACGAAGGCAGTGCAAAGCGACGATATCGTGTGATGGCGTCATCAGGCGACGTCATGATGACCTCCCACATTATTCTGGTGATCTGTGATGTCACGACGACGTCAAATCACGACGCAATAACGTGACGATTTTTGCATCACTCTTGTTGACGCCGCCGCCGCGGCACGCCAAAGCCATCGATGGTCAATTTTTGCGTTTTTAGGCGAAAACCTTAGATGCCTCATCGAACGTGAAATTTGACCATTGGCGTCCCGCGTCGGCGGCGTCGAGTGATGCGAAAATTCGTCATCACCTGATGACACCATATATCACGTCAAAGATCGCCCCCCAAAAATGTGACGTCATTAAGACGTCACGTGACTTGACATGATCACATCATCGCATGACATCCTAGCTTGGTCAAAGGTTTTCTAATCAAGGAGGCAATGCAAAAGCAGATGAGGTGCCTCCGATCTTGGAGGCAGTGCAAAACCTCGTTAGGTGCAGCAAGCACCTAACGAAGGGTGGTAAGAATGGTGGCGGGCATGGGCGTCGGCAGGGGGTGCAAAGGGGCACCGCCCCCCCCCCTCAAGCCACCGCCAGCACTTGCCCACACCCGAGCTACACTAGTGCTCACCCCCCTCCCCCAGCCGCGATGGAAGACGGGTTTCCGCCCAAGACAAAATCCTGCTGACACTCATGGACTGGCGGAGTAGGATCAGTACATCGACTGAGAAGAAACATAAGATGGCTTTAGCCTTCGAGTCGTCTTAGCTGAATGCATAGGGGATCCTGTGAGTTTTTAATGATGCATCTAAGGCTTTCGCCTTAATAAATTCGCGTAGTTACCCGGCAGTGTAAAATGCCAGCCCCGTAATCACAGTGAATGAGAACACAAACAGGTCACACTTAACTGCAGCATCACAAAAATTCAAGTCTTGAAGTGTGTGGGGGTGCCATCACCCCCTGTAAGGTCGTTTGCGCCCCACGGCGCGCGCGTCTCGCGGATAAGCCGCAGTTTGGGTTGATGGCCGCCGAGCGGAAGGTGGCGTTGTGCTCGCGCGTGTAATTATTATCATCATCATCGTTAAAGTTAGCACGGTAGCGCCAGCAGCGCCGCTGGGCGGCGAAGCTGGTGGGTGCACTGGAAGAAAGAGTCTCTTTGGCGTTGGAGCGGCGATCGGGACGGACGTCTTCCTGCGGGGGGGGTAGGCGGGATGCGATAGCCGCGGGTCGCTTCCCGTCGGGCCCCTCGTGGTGAGTCGACCGTCCGCGACGCCGCCTTCGCGTTACCTTGTGTTTGCTGTTGTGTTGATTGGGTGTATTGGAATTTGTATAATTGGTTTTAGCGCGTTTGATTTATGATTCGGCTAGCGAGCTCGTCTTGTACAAACAGTTAAATAAATGTACACGATGTTTGGTAAGGTTCGACCGTGTCTGCTGTCTCCCTTGCTCCGAGAGCGGCGTTCTCATTACGAGACCCCACAAGTGGCACCGAGCAATGAAACGAAACGTCCAGTGTCTTTCGCCTGTTATCTCATCCAAGAACAGAGCAGGTTTGTCCGCCGCTTTCCTTCTTCTTCGACATGTTCAGTGATGATTCTGGCTATTTGGAATGAACAATACTGTCTAGTTTGCGTGCATGAAAGTCGGAGCGCTCAAAAGCAGCCGTTTCTTCACAACAGCAGCACCTTACACCATCCAAAACCATTCACGGCGCGCGAAGAAAGCAGGCGAAAGCGAGAAGGCAGGCGTCTGCTCTGCCCGCCCGGCACTCCGCTCTCCCATAATGCCCCAGCTCCGATCCACCAGGGGAAGGCGCGGCGCTGCGATTTCTGGAAAGGTCCATTGGACCCATCGAGGAAGCTTCAAGTTCCATCGGACCTCTCCCGCCGAGACGCAACTTTACTGTGCCGCCTGTGGTTAGGTATAGCTTTCACGAAGGCGTACTCTCTTCGCATAGGAATGGCGGATACCTCCAGATGAGACTCGTGCGATAGCGACGAAACAATAGAACATCTACTGTTTTCCTGTGATCGGTTTGTGAGCGAACGCAACATTCTACGCGACACGCTGAATAAGCTAGACGACAGACCTTTTTCCAAAGAGAAGATCCTGGGATCGTGGCTCTACGCGTCGCAGGCCAGCAAAGAGACGCGAGCACTGATACGTTTTTTTTTTTTTAAATCGACCGGGTTAAGCGACTAATTGTAGGCGTGCAATGGACAGGCACCCACGTACCGTGACGATGCCTTCTTCCCTCTTCTTTCTTTTAATCCCTTCACCCCTTCCCCCCAGTACAGGGCAGCAAACCGGACGCGCGTCTGGTTGACCTCCCTGTCTTTCATTCCTTCTCTCCTCCTCCTCCTTCACCGGCAATATTGGGCCTGGTTTGCCGCTTTCCCGCCGATATCGGCTGAGCCAATGGCTTCCATCGGCACAGATTCGGCCGGTTTTGCCGTTCTTCAGCCTATGTTGGCGAGCCGCTGGCTTTCAGCGGTTTATTGGGCCCCTTTTGCCATTCTTCAGCCGACGTTCGCTGAGCCATTGGCTTTAAACGGCTAATATTGAGCCCCTTTTGCAGTCCTTCAGACAGTGTAGAGCTTAGTGAGAGTGTTTTTCCGGGAATATTAGGCTTCATTGCGGCCCGTCTGCGCTGGACCTGATAATTAAGATCCGAGCGACTGCAGAATTACCGAAATTGCATTCATTTATCTACGTATCAATGAGACATCGAGCATTCTATGTACGCGTTTCATTGCCGTGACATCGCGTGCGCGCTTCTTAGTAGTTTTGTTACCCGCCACGATGGTATATCAGCTATGGTGCTTCACTGCTGACCCGCAAGTCGCGGGATCGAATCCCGGCCGCGACGGCTGCATTTTCGATGGAGGCGAAAATATTTGAGGCCCGTGTACTTAGACTTATGTGCAGGTTAAAAAACCCAGGTGGTCGAAATTTCCGGAGCCCTTCACTGCAGCGTCCCTCATGATCATATTTGGATGCATCCGATATGAGCGTCCCCTTTATGACGGGGCGGTTACATGTGTGCCACCAGGCTCGACAAATAAAGGGAAAAAAAAACAGACTTCTTCCTTTTTTTTAAGTTGGCCTAATGCCTCAATTGTCTATTTCGCTTAAATTTATCTTACAATAGAAAAAAAAACGCAAATGCACTGCCCACTTCACCGCCCTTTAAGGCAGAGTGTCCTTATTTTTCCACTATTAATTTCTGTTCTCTCTCTCTAGTATTCTGCCACCAATACTCTAACCGTCTGACTTATTTCTATCGCGAGCGTGTTGAGCTTTGCACTGTCGTACCTGAATCCCAAGGCTTCATGGAGGCACGTGCCCAAGCGTGCACTTGGGTGTATATCTCCACATTCAATCAGAACATCCTTCGTCGTTTCCTTATCTTGCCCACAGCATATGCATTCTTCTGCCGCCCTCCTTATTTTATTTTT
Organism: Rhipicephalus appendiculatus; assembly: GCA_030522465.1. NCBI lineage: Eukaryota > Metazoa > Arthropoda > Arachnida > Ixodida > Ixodidae > Rhipicephalus > Rhipicephalus appendiculatus. The sequence continues at coordinate 116,982 of JALIZH010012598.1, read as the reverse complement.
GCCCTTTTGGTAGTTACTCAGAGCAAGTTTTTTTCTCCATCGCTGCCATATAGTAAATCCTCTCCGCCTCTGACTTTTCGTTTAACGCTCTTTGTTGCCATAGCGCTTACACTGCCAGCCGTATATTAAGGCGAAAGCCTTTAATGTCTCATGCTCACGTCCGTCCGGTGTCCGTCCGTCCGGTGTCCGTCCGTCCGGTGTCCGTCCATCCGGCGTCCGTCCGTCCGTCCGTCCGTCCGTCCTTCTGTCCGTCCGGATGTCCGTCCGTCCGTCCGTCCGTCCGGATGTCCGTCTGTCCGTCCGTCCGTCCGGATGTCCGTCCGTTTGGATGTCCGTCCGTCCGTCCGGGTCCGTCCGTCCGTCCGTCTGTCCGTCCGGATGTCCGTCCGTCCGTCCGGATGTCCGTCTGTCCGTCCGTCCATCCGGATGTCCGTCCGTCCGCCCGTTTGGATGTCCGTCCGGATGTCCGTCCGTCCGTCCGGATGTCCGTCTGTCCGTCCGGATGTCCGTCCGTCCGTCCGGATGTCCGTCCGTCCGTTTGGATGTCCGTCCGTCCGGATGTTCGTCCGTCCGTCCGTCCGTCAGGATGTCCGTCTGTCCGTCCGTCCGTCCGTCCGGGGTCCGTCCCTCCGTCCGTCCGGATGTCCGTCCGGGGTCCGTTCGTCCGGATGTCCGTCTTTCCGTCCGTCCGTCCGTTTGGATGTCCGTCCGGATGTCCGTCCGTCCGGATGTCCGTCTGTCCGTCCGTCCGTCCGGATGTCCGTCCGTCCGTCCGGATGTCCATCCGTCCGGATGTCCGTCTGTCCGTCCGTCCATCCGGATGTCCGTCCGTCCGGATGTCCGTCCGTCCGTCCGGATGTCGGTCTGTCCGTCCGTCCGTCCGGATGTCCGTCCGTCCGTCCGGATGTTGGTCTGTCCGTCCGTCCGTCCGTCCGGATGTTGGTCTGTCCGTCCGTCCGTCCGGATGTCCGTCTGTCCGTCCGTCCATCCGGATGTCCGTCTGTCCGTCCGTCCGTCCGTCTGTCCGTCCGTCGGTCTTTCCGTCAGTGGAATGGCCACACGCTTTCGCCGAACACGCTTTGGAATGTACAAAGTGTCCTTCAATTTTTTACTAGTGAGCCTCCTAGTTCTTTCTGCTAAAACACGTTGACGGGCTAGTTGGTTTGCATCCATGAATTGTGAGTAGGCTTAGCGTCACAGACAGGGACGTAGAAGAAAATTGACACGAACAGAGCGCTACTTTCAAATGATATTTTATTTTCGCAGGAATCGATAAATATATACCGAGCAAGCGGAAACAACAGAAATAAAATAACATACAGTGGGTCATATCGCTAGACCAAGCACGTGTACAAAGTACTATCACGACATCATGTTACCGCGACAAAGCAAGTTATTGAAACTCCTTTAGAGAAAGCGATAAGGACGGTTGGCTAACGCACATTTTTTTCTAATCTCTCAATCTCACAGGCCTCCACAATTTCTCTTGTCGTCTTAACATGTGCCTTAAACAGGATGGAAGTGTTTTGAACACGGGCTTGCAGCCACAATCACGGCAATGAATTCCAAAATGACCCGAGATTGCTTTCGTGACATTATAATGATGCTCTTTTAGTCTCTGATTAATACATCTGCCGGTGTGGCCAACATAGGTTCTTTTACAAGAAAGCGGAATGGCGTAGACAACGTTGCGAGCACGGGTTACAAAATGTGCTCGATGATTGATGTTACATGCGTTTACGCTGTTGCATTCTGAATTAACCTTTTTTACATAACCTCTGCAGACGTTCGGGAGCGGAAAAGACCACGTCCACCCCTGACTTTCCCGCAATTCTTCATAGATTTTGCGAAACGCCATGCATGTATGGCACCACGGCAAGCTTCTTAGCTGTAACAACACCGCTGTTGCTCTTTGATGAGTTTTTTTAGCTTCCTGCTCAAGCCGACTGCGACGGAGCTGAGCATACCTAATGAGTACCCAGAGACTGTTAAGCGCTTTGTCTGATCCAGAAGACTGGTTTCCACCTTGTGAGTACAGGATTTCATGAGGGAATTATTAAAACAAGAATGTACTATTGAGCATTTTACGAGCTTTGAATGAGCAGAAGAAAACGGCAAGACGGGCTTATTCCCTCTTGGCTCATAGCTCCAGCAAACTTTCTATGGATAAAAGTATAGTCCTAAGTCTACAAACCTAATGAAGTTGCCCTTGGGTACTTCATGCGTGAACATCAAAGGGGACAGGACTTCTGTGAATGAGGTTACGATTTTGAGACCGTCCAGTCGAAACTACATGTTTCGTTGTTCAAAACAACTAAAAAATCAACAAATTGAATGCATGCACAACGTCAGGGTTATTTCTCAGGCGTCCTTGAAAAGTCCGGTCATGACTGGCTAGGTACAAGTCACATAAGCAGGAAGCAATGCATGACCCAATACAGATTCCACTTTTTTTGTTTGACAACATTGCTATCCCATGTCGCGTAAGTAGAGTTAACGTAAAATCTAAGAATCTCCATAAATTGGTCACATGTGAAACCAGAAGCGTTTTGAAAACGTACTGCTCCAAACTTGTCCATGCACTGAGCTACACATTTCATCAGGTCGTTGTGCGGGAGAGAATAATATATATCCTTTAGATCAATACAGAAGGCAACAAGGTTCCTGTCTTGGTTTTCTTTAAAGAATTCTACCACATGTTCCGAATAGCATACAAAGAATGGGTCGTCGACTGGCAAAAGCTGTAAGCACTTTTTCAAAAACGTTCCTACATGTTTCTGCCAGGTTGCGCTTTCTGACACTATAACCCGGAACGGACATTCTGGTTTGTGCGTTTTCGCAGAAAAGAACAAGACAAGGTGATCTTTCTCGCTCTTTTCGATGGAGCGCGACACATGACCTCGTTTGAAGAATTTGCATAACTTTCTCGCGTCGTTTTAAACTTTTTTGAGAGCTAAGTTTCTATGAACCTCAAAAGTAGACGAAATAGCTTCATGAGCCTTTGAATTATATATGGTCCTGTCCAACAAAACAAAACCATCTTCTGTATCCGCGGGGACAAGTGTGAGCGAATGGTTCTTTATTTACTTAACAGTTCTAATCATGGAGAACTTTCCTGTGAGGGCACGGGAGCGCGTTAGCACAACCACGCCCTCTGATACACACGTTTTGGACTCGGTGTCAGGTACTCGCTTGGATACTTGTCGTACCATTTCCTGCAGTTCGGGAGCCGATTTCTTGGGCTCAACAGCGAACTTTGGTCCAAGCTCGAGTACCTTCCGAATGTTGTCCGGTAGTGTCACGTCGCCGATGATGTTTACCTGGCTTTTCCACGCAGGAGGATTCTTCAGAATTCCCTGCCTCAGGCCTGGTAGAACGTGTTTTCAGAGGAATTCTGTTGTGCGGTCGATGATCCGTTAAAACTGTGCCCAGGAACGCCCACATCCTGTAGTTTTCGGAACCAGTCCCAAATTTTCTCTGTACAGTCGCACTTGTCGCTGCCATTCCGAGCGCGGAAGTTTGCAGATCAGAATACCGTGGCTGGCTGAGGGTTGGCAGCACCCGAATAAAGCGAAAAAATTCTGTGACGGATGCACAAGCCGAGCATGCGAGCTCTGCAAGCCGCCGTTGCTAGGTTACGCTAGGTTTGCTAGGATACGGCTAGGTTTACGATGTACCACGTATGATTGTCCGATGTACTCAAAATGAACATTGCTAAAACACATTGAATCCAGCCAGCAGAATTCTTCAAGAAGTGTCAGTGTGTGGACATGTGTGGCGAAAGGTCACCATCGATTGCGAGATGGATATCCGGCAAGATTCCGGCACTGCTTTCAGCAGAGATCACGGCAGCCAGCAGCCAGTGGCGCCGTGCTTCCATATTGGACTCTCTCGCTTCATATAAGACCACGTGTTGACTGCTCTTATGTCTGTCTCGCCAGATTTGTGTTCTCTTTATCACGCGCTTGCTATTGACCATACCTTTCTTTTTAACTTTCAGCACATAAGTCAATGACGTTGAAGGGGAAGATGTATCGTATCAGATCTGAGAGCACAAGATATCGATGTTTGTTGAACTGCACTGCCTTTTTTGTTCTGGCAAAAGACTGATGGCAATAAACACAGGTGTTCACTGCTGTCCTGATATGCGTGTTGGTTTCATCCACAGTGACCCGGTCGGCATAGGCGTGCGCAGGGTTCCCCTTCAGGGGGAGCAGGGAGGGGGGGCGAAGGTTCATCGCAGCGCCCCCCCCCCCCTTCCTATTAAGTCAATGTATGGGGCGGAATTTGCGCCCCCCTCTTTCAGGTGACTAGGAGGGGGGGGGGCCTCTGCCCCCCTCGTGCGCACGCCTATGCCGGTCGGTACAGCCACATGTAAATGGCTGCTACAATCCTGTTAAACGGTCGAGAAAAGCCGTCTCTTAGATTGCCTCAAACTGACTAGAGACGTCTCCCAATGATCTCCTCGCAGATGTCGCCTATGTCTCCGACGATCACAGCGATCGCAAAACTACTCCACCTATGTCTCGAAAACGTGTGCATTTCGACCTTCCCATTGGGCGGTGTACCCTGTAGCACCCAGCGACACCGCAACGCGCGGACTACGTGGAGCCCATACCTGCAGGGTTAATCGTGACACAGTTAGGGAGCATGTCATGTTACTGATGTCACAACCTACGTAAAAACAGTATCCCTATGTAAATACAGTCTCCTTCACTTCGTGGTACGAAAGACAGACATTGCTGTTGCCGTCTGTCTGTATAGATGACTTCTGTAAAAAAATAGCTCAGCGCGCAGTGTTTTTTCTAATCATTTCTCACATTTAATCGACCATCCTGGAAACTATTTCAAACAATATTTATGCTCTAAAACCCTATCTATTCTAAACCCTAAATACAGCCATCTTTTATCTTTCTATTCACCACAGCTCTATTATCTACAGCGGAAGTCGGCAGGTGAAGCGGAAGTGCATCGTGACAAACAAGATTGTCGCTCGGTGCTCGGGCCACTCTGTGTGCTATTTGCTCTAACTGCCGGTGTACTTTTAAATGTGTGCAGCGTATCTTCGGCTACTTGGCAGTCATATCAACTTATCGAACCGGCAGCCTAAACGCCACTGACGTCACACACACATACATATGCAGTCACAGACAAGTGCGTGACTTGAGCGTAACACACGTACCATACAATGAATAAGCACAGAAAGCATGGTTTACCGCTCCGTAAAAGCAATCAGTATTCGCAATGTCCACGGCATATAGGTGGCGTGCTGTGCGATTCAAGATGGTGCGCAGAGGAGGGTCAACCTGTTTGTTAGCATAGGAGCAGATAGGACGTGCGGAACAGATAGCCCGTGCCGCTTTAACCGGATGAAGTCGTGAGCTGCACTGAAACAGATATGAGACAAAAATAGTTCCCCAAACCAAGGAAAGTGCTCCCCACACAATTATTTGGCGCGCTGTGAAAGGTAATATTTCATCACCGTTACCATGCACCAACGATGCTTTGCGAAATCTTGTGCGTGCTACAGAAAACTGCACGAACTAGAATTGACGTATGAACTGAACGGCACTCCGAGGTGGTACGTACCTAGCCTGCCTGGCGGATTTGCCGCAGTACTAGGCCGCCAGCGAGTAGCGCCATCGCGGCTGCACGGGACCGCATGTTTAAAGTGGTGAGGGTTTGCAAACATATAGCGCCGTCGTCATTTCTTGCGCAGTCAAGAACACGGAGATACTTCTTCAACGGAACACAAGCATTTAGCATCCCATTCAGAAGCGCTTGTGTCACAGCCACGCTCAGACTCTAGCCGTGTTGCAGTTTCGATCAGCGTGGTCGAAACATTAATATCGAATGAATGCAGACGTATGCTTTTCGCAACGTCCAATTCTTCGACGTCTTGACGTTGCAAAAATTCATCAAGAAATGCCGTACAATGCCGTTCGGAAGGTACCGGTGAAGTACAGGAGATGTTTGCCGAGAGGCATGGATTGTGGCCTTTACTGCACGTTTCGTCGCTCTAACCATTTCTCTTCGCTGGTCGAGCTCCAGAGTGTTGGTGGCATGCGGCGCTCCATAATATCCAAATTAATTGCGCTATATGCAGTGCACATGAAAACTTATGCTTCTATTTTGATATCGCTCAAGGATATTACACTTTAAATGCAATCAAAGTAACTTACGAGCGTGAAAAAACATCAGCGCACGAGATGACGTGAAGTGCAATTGGCTCCTCGTGAGTTAGCAGCTGATCGTTCATCATCGCTGTCACTCTCGGTGCTTTCACAGCTTTCTACGTCCAGTGACAAATCCTTGTCGTCAAGATGGTTTCTTTCAACACTGCTGAAAGCAATCTGAAGAATTTCCTCCACCGAACGACTTCGACCACTCCGCGTCACCATGTGTATCATTAGAAAGACATATGGGCGGCCTGGGCGCGGAGAACATTGTGCTATCAAACCGGTCAACAACCTAATCGCTTCCAGTGTGGAACACCTATCAACAAACGTGCAAGAAGAATCGGCGCAGCGCTCGCTATGAAACCAACACACAAGTGAAGGACGGCGTTCGTTCACTGCACGATGGCACCCTAACGGTAGGCGTGGACAGAGCGACCTAGGCGTGGAGCGGACGCGTCCTCGAATAACTGAAACGTCGCTTGCATAATTCATAACAGCGCTTTCTTGACAAATGATAGAGGCCCTATTTTAAAGTGTCGCCAATTTGAGATTCCTCAGTTATAGAAGAGCACATCGCGAGCCTGCGCGACTTCCCGCGTACAATGTTATGGAATTCATGCTCTACAAAGACGCTGACGAATGCTATATGCAAGTAATAAAGGGTAAATTTGAACTAAAAAGGTCATAGGATAACATTTATTTCACCTACGTGGCTACAGAACACCTCGCGAAGCCGACACGTGTACGCTGTGGGCAATCGTTGAAATACGAGTTGCCACGTATTTTCACGAAAACTTCGCGTTTCGCAAGAACGAATCAGACTGATCGTGTCACGGAAGGCCCGGCTCGTTGATTGATGCAGGAAACATGCAAAGTGGTAGTGTTCGTTTCTTGCTAATGCGTTAAAACGGGCTAGCACAGCCGAACAAGGGAGTGACTGCGTAGTGTCGCTCCTCGAGAGGACGCTCCTGAATGCCGCTTGGCGGCGCGACATTCTATGGGGATTGCGAATAACACGAAAGTGAACCGTGTGTTCAAAGGAGTAGTTAATGCTTTATTGTACATTGATGTATGAGAGCTCGCATAATGTCTATCGGCTATTTGGTAGCTATAGCACCATTTGACGTGGATGCACCTACGTTGTCGACTAGTGGCACATCACCACCCCGACGACCAACGCCAAACAACATGATTTAATCTTTCTGGTAGATGAAGAACTTAACATACACCTGGACACAGCATATGCTGAATCACGCGTAAAGATGGTATCAGCAAGTACTTAACATTTGCACTCGGTAACTGCTCATTCAAAGCAGTATTTGAGGAGAGAAACGCCAAGGTATGCGCTCCCCAATTTATGGCAACCTACGGCTTTGCTCTTGCACGTACCACAAAGCGCTATAAGAACGTGACAGGCACAGTTCGTAGCTTGAGCCGTGAACGAGGAAAGCTGTTCCGCTTCTCCCTGGCGTGTCTCTCTCTGCGCTGACAGCTGAAACTACCGAAGTGCTCTCTGTCGACGCTCGTTAGTTTCATGATGCAGCAATTCGCTTCACCGAGCGCTGACCACGGCTCCACCTCCAGCCAACCAAGGTCACTAGGAAAGGGAGAAGGTCTGAGAGATATAAGGCACGTTGGTAAAGCCTCACGCATGAGCGCTAATTGGTAGAGCGCTCGATGCCTATCGTCGGGAATCGAGGGTTATGGCTTCGACTCCCAGGTCGAAACAATATTTCCATGTTTTTCTTTGTCATCTGTTCATGTGCAAAGAGTCACAATCGACACGGCAGTGATGTCAGTCAAGTATTGGTGGACCGCGGCATCAAACACTTTCGTGTTAAAAATTTCCGTACAATTTCCCGACGGGGGAATTATCGAATAGCCCATCAGTGTTACTTGTAATTACTTCACTTTAGCAACATTTGGCAATCTAAACCGACAGTTTTAGCTGGCGCTGGTAGAATTTCGCATTCATTATTCATTATTTAGATACTTGTAGCCATAATTTGGCTGAAGCTAGCCTGTGTGCTACGGTTACTACAGCTTTCGCCGCTCACTTTAATGCAAGTGTCAGCTAAAATAATCCACACGCAATTAAAATAATCTGAGCGCCAAACTATACAAACCATGTACCAAACATATTTAATCCAAGCGCCAGCTCAAATAGGCAGCGTGTCAGTGACTTTAATCTAAGTGCCGCCGTGTTTAATCCGATCGCGAACAGCTTTAAATCAAGTACCGGTCAGTTTAATCTATGCACAGCAAACAGGAATACGGCGCGTAAAAATGGCAGCAAAATTGAAATACAATTCTTATAATGTGGCAGACAATAGCCCGAAAGTAGAAGACACCACTAATGTTTGTATTCACGGCTATTATTTATGAAAAGGATATTATTGTCATAGTTTGCTTGAGCCGTGTTTAGAGCGCTTATACTTTTCTGTGCACCAGTTTGTAGATCAGTGTCTGACCCGGGCGGTATCATTTTAATGAGAACGAAAGAAAAGGCGTTGCGAATATTTTGTATCTCAACGAAACTCAGTGTTCCTCACTAGTGCTCATAATTGGATTTGGTTATGGCACACAGAAGAGCAGCTCCAGGACAGGCAGTGTAATGCGAAGGACAGACAGTCTATGCTCAGTTAGAGTGACGGGATGGATACCACGATATGGAAAACCTGGCCGAGTGCGGCATTGGGTGAAGTGGAGCTAGAGAATTAAGAAATTAGCAGGCTCTCACAGGCCTGACCGAATTAGAGACAAATCGAAGAGGATTTCGTCCTGCGGTGTACATAAAACGTAAATTGCTGATTCCGATGTCGACAATTACGGAAGGTATATTTCAAGGTACGTAAGGTATATAATTTTGTTTGAATATAAAAATAACAACCAACATGAATGTAAAAATTGAAGGACACTTTGTACATTCCAAAGTGTGTTCGGCGAAAGCTTGTGGCCATTCGACTGACTATCCGATGTCCCGCACAGCTCTCAAATGCTAAACGCCATGGTCTTCAGTGTTAGCTTTCACTACATTCAACAATTCCACATGCGACACTGAATAAAACAGATCCACAACATCCACCGAGAACGCATACCCGCCCCCTTGAAAATCAAGCAAAAATTGGGTTACGTCAGCAGAGTTCCTAAAAAATAGATCTTCGACAGGGAGCATATTAAGTTGCTTTAACAGATATCTGCTCACTAGATTCTGCCACGAATCACTTTCGCTTACAATACACAAGAAAACTCATAAGCCTGAAAATCCTTTCCGATACATCGGTGTTACTGCGTTCAGCTGAATTTGATTTTTTTTACAGGTTTCTGATATAGCACGTGCATTGAAAGTGGCTGATTGCTGGTGTAACGCAGGGTGTGTTTGCGCATGTGTGGCATGGTGTATATATTGCGCTGGATTTGCAAGAATAAAGTTACTTGCGAGTTGACGCTCTTTCCTTTCGCCTTTTCTTCTCGTTGGTTTGCGTCGTCGAATTTTCCTTTAACACGCGCCAACTAGCCCAACAACAAGTTTTACTAAAGCCAAATGAACTCTGCCCACTGCAGTCCCGTGAATAACTCCATTTGCGGATATGCATGCTACAATGTTCAAGTTCGCTCCCTTTATCGTCGTGGTCGCTCCCTTTATCGTCGCTGCCCTGCCAAAGTTTCTGGCACACCAGATATTGTCACGTGGTCGTGTCATCTGCGAAGGCAACAATCGGTGTGTCAAGAAGAAACTTTTTATTTGGCCGAACTTGTGGCCGTGAAACTGAAAGTCAGACTTCAACAATACACAGTGGCACTGCTAGCGGCGAACAGAGCGTCGACCGTCGAAAAACTGATCATCGTTAGGACGCGCCGTCACTTATACAGCATGCGTCGAACTTTCCAGCCTTATCGCTGGTGGTCGTGCAAGCTCTAGAATAAGCTGGATGGTTCGCGTCCTGCGTGCAATTTTAACAAAATGATCTACTATAATCGCAAAGCTTCTCGAACACTGAAGGCGCGGTTTGCGCTGGGCATTGCTGACAGTCTTCGTGGGCGTAAACCGAATACAGCAAAAGTGAAATAAGAAACGCGCGTGACAATATTGCGGTTTGTCTCGTCCATGTAGAAGCGGTACACATGTGGTACATTGGACTGTAGCCACTTGGAGTACAGCTTGCGGCTATGCTTGACGTCGTCATGGTTGCGGTCTGCGGGTCTCTGCGTCACCAGCTTCACCGAGTGGCTGTGGGCGTCCAGCAGTCTATCAATCGTGCTTGCACTGATTGTTACTCCTGGCATTTCCTCCTCCAGGGCCTCCATTATCTGCCTTAGAGTAAATGTACAGTTTGCGTCGACTCTTCGTCTCAAAGTACTCACGACGTCATCTCCAAACTTCCTTTCAGAAACACCACTGTGCTTTGATGCTTCCCTGTCGGTAGCGGTAATCCATCTTGACGTTTTTATGTTGATGCCCAGGGCGTACGCCAGTTGCCTTATGTCGCCACCACGCCTGTTGCCGTCCACAATCCTCGCCCTGTCCACCACCGACAATCTGCTGTTTTTTCGACGAAGTTGGTCTGGGTCTTTAAAATAGGGTCCTCGCTTGCGTCCAGCCATGACGTCAAGCAAAGTTCTCTTGTCGTCTGCAAATGTTCCACTCTGAAAACAGGCGTGTTCCCAGCGACCACGCTACAGCAACACTAGCGTCATCTGTTACATTAACGTGGGAATCCCCTTCGGTGCTTTTCTGATTTCAAGAATGCGTGAATATCATCTGTAGTGGATCACGTAGCGCATAAATTTGACACACGACAAGACAAAGGACGACGAGGAGCGCTTCTCTTGACGAGCGTCTTTTCTCTTGTCCTTTATCAAATTTATGCGCTACACCATCAGTTATGCGTTACCAACACGCCCAACTTCATACTCTTATCATCTGTAGGTCACCATCGTCCCCACTAGGCTGAGCAGATGACTGCGAAACCTCCTGCGAGTAAGGAGAGGCATGAGTGTCTGCCAGATGCGATCAACGGAGTACGTGATTACCCGAAATAATGCAGTAGCGATGAAGCATAAACTGTCTCGGTGCTTAAACAGTTAGCACGGGCTCTGTGAGCAAGTACATTTAGCGCCCGAACATGTAATAAAACCACACTGCTTTCTGAATTCTAAGGTACGACACCACAACGTTTGGGGGAAACACCACTGTACCTCATTTCATAAGTGGTAGCATGCATAAAAAGATATACCTGTCGTTTCATGTTTACATTGTTCCGATATTTAGTCTATATAGGCTGGCAAACCTTCTTGTGCATGGATTAAATTGACCGACACTTGAATGAAACCTCTTGACAATTAAATTAAACATAGTGACACTTGGATTAAACTCACTGGCGCGCGGCCTATATTTGAGCTGGTGCTTGGATTAAATATGTTGGCGCGATAACTAAATGCTTGGCACATGGATTAAATAGCTTGGCGCTCAGGTTATTTCGATGTCATGCGGATTAGTTTAGCTGGCACTTGGATTAAAGTTGTCACGTAAACTGTAGTGGCCTGATGTCTTTTCTCGGTCGGACGGGTCTCCGTCCAACTCTCGACTTGATCGGATGCGTAATACGAAGGTTGTGGATTCAGATCCGAAGAAAAGGTTTATTCTTCGTGCACTTTAATCCATTTCAATTAACAACATTATTACTACACTACACTTACGTACAACATTTATTCGCCACTATACTTTCCCTGGCATAATTACCTGTTAGATTCATTTGGTCGCGTTTGATGAATTAGCAAGGTTCATGTTTAGGGGCGAAGCACCTAAGGGTCTCGGCTTGTCGCCTTTTGATGTCATCGTGATGGCCCATCATAAATGGGAATGCCCCACAATAATTGGGTAAATGACACTACCCGCCACCAGTCCATAGTATGCATATTATGAGTTAAATGTTCGTCGTTATCGCTTAAAACATTATGTTTGGCTTAGCAGCGGTATGAGAATCCACGACGAAATTCTCCAAGGCGCCCAGGTTTCTTATCTCGGATGAGATTCACAAACGTGAATCTCTACGGTAAAGTCACCTATTTGAAACACCGCTTCCTGAAACGTATATGCAGGGTGATGGTGCGTTAATGGACAAGGTGGCGAGTAAAGAAGTAAAGAGTAAAGATTGTGCTGTGGGAAACGCCGGCGCACACTTCACGCAAACCTGGGGGAGCGGCTTCGCGTTAGTCGAGCTGAAACACCCCTGCCCTACATGCCCCTTCGCAACAATTTTTACTTATATACTATACTTGATAGGCCACTAAAGTGATGTTAAAAAATGTTGGTGCCAGTGAGACTCTGGACGCTTCTTACGTTGTACAGTAGAAGGCGGCGACGTAGTTGTAATGCGTGATCTCCGACCCCTTTGGCAAGCCCGTGCTTCCAGAAGTGTAACACACCGCAAGCACCGTCTCGCGGGGCTTTCCAACAGGCACCTCCACGAAGTCTCGCTCATCCATTTCCAAGAAAACCGTGACGGATATGAACCCTGGGGCAGGTCCCATACAAAAAAGGCCCTGGTGAAAAGAAGGTTATATTGGTGAAATGTGCATGACGTTTTTACGTCTCACAGGCTGCAGAACTGCTCATGACAGGCTGCTGAACTGCTCAGCGCTTCGTCGGTCGTGTTAGTAACTCTCCTTTATCTGTCGTTTCCACGTTGTTACACTTTAGCATGCTCATGAGCCTTAAGCATACGATACAAGGAATGTGTGCATGGTAATGTTCAATCTTTCTAATTTGTAAGCATTGAAACCCTGGTTTTATAAGCAGCGTGTGTTACATCATACGTTAGTGCTGAAGTGCAATTCGTTTGGTCATCATGTATACAGTTCTCATAAAAGAATGTAAATATACCTTAAACACACCTGGTGCCAACTCGTTCTTATCAGTCTACGGCTTGTGTTAATGTTAATTTTACTAGCCGACGTTTTCCCTAGCTTCAAATGAACAGCTATGGATTGCGTAACTGTGTCATTTTTAAATGCGAAGCATTTCGCTGCGTACTGCACACACTTTGAGCGTTTCTATCTACGTATCTACCTACCTATCTATCTATCTACCTATCTATCTAGCCGTCTACATATGGGTGCTCTCGGGATCACCTTCTTAACTTCGGATAGACCAAAATTAGTATGGGAGGGTAAGATGGCTTGACTAATATGACTCGCTGGTCATGACATGAATAATGTGACAATCCCGTTTTGTACGACGTCAAACCCTTTCCGCCAGACACGTGTGGCACACACCCGTATACCACGGACGCGTATGTGCCACAGGTATGCGGGTATGTGCCACAGGTGATTGACAGTTTATATCTACCGAGGAACGGCGAGAACAGAGCGTCTCAACGCTCCCGTTATAAGGCCTTGGTCTTCCCCAGATTCCCTTTTGATGAAAACCACTGAGTTCAGGACAGCACAATCAAGAAGTCGTCTCGATCTCCGCCCCCAAAATGGAAAGGTCAAACACCGGCTCCTTCCCAACCCAGGAAAGAGGGAAGAGGCACGCCCGGTTCGCCCAGCGGCGAGGGAGAGGACAACATGAGACACAATACGGCATGGCGCAGCATAGTACAATGACCGGTTCGAGGTGTCGCACCTGTAAACCAGCCGCGCAGTCAGGTGCAGTCTTGATTCCTCGACAGCGGCTGCGGTGCAGCTGATGGCTAGCTCCCGGGTGGGTCACAAACCCACGAAGGCACCTCGGAAGTTGGGAAAGGTGCCTGAAAAGGATCTTAGACGATCGGCTCATTGTCCGGTGCATCTCGCAGAATGCTGGACAAAAGTAGCGCACAGGTGACCGCTTCTTTTGGGCAACCTTTACTACAAGCAGATTCCAGGCCATGAAAACGTCAAACTCGGCCTGGTGTGTATATTCCGCTTGACGAAGGACGCTGACAGCTTTGATGAACACGGCCGCCGTGTTGTCGATGCATCAGGTGCACATCGGGGATCGTTGACTCGGAATAAAGCAGGGCAGACGCCGCCGAAATCATTCCCATCGTCCAAGTGGCACCAAGCCGTAAAGGCCGATTATAACAGCTCCGGAGAAAAACCAACTCAGATTCTTTGCCGTGCACCTACATCTAGAGGCCTGATGACCACACGTATCCGTTGCAGCGCGTCATCGCGCAGTGATCGGCATCGGCGTCAGCCGACGGGGCCAGATCACGTGTTAACGCGCGTCGCTGTCAGCCTTTTCGCGTCGAGCGCTGGAAGCTGCTGCGGGCGCCGCTCGCGTGCACACGTGAGCAGCGCGTCAAGCTCATGTCATTTCCGGAACGACATTCCGCGCCGCTTTTGAGTCGTTCTCGCACGTGTTTTGTGTTGTGACCAGCCGGTCACACACGCGTGTACGTCAATGGCGCCAAACGGCTGCATAGGTTGTGAAGTGTTGATTGCAGCTGTCCAAAGTCGTGTGCCCTTATGGATGGCGTCGCACAAGAAGCACAAGGATCGCAAAATCAAAGCGGTACTTCGGTCGGAGGTGGCAGTCGCCGTCTTACTGCATGTCGACCACAAAGGTAAACACATGTATATTTCGCAACGGGCTGTCGGTCTTTCGTGTAAATAATTGTCCGCTGAAAAGTCCTGGATTTGTGTGTGCAGTGGCAGTGGATATGGTGCAGAAGCGCTGAGAGACAAATTCCGCTGCCTCATTAAGAACGTGCTGCAAGCACGGAAAAGCGGCGCAGGGCGCGACGACGTGGATTCTGTCGACACGTCCTGGCCCTACTTCGAATTGCTGATGTTTTTAAAAGAGACGATGATGTCGAGACCGTAAGTTTTGTTGTTTTTTTGTCGTCGCGTACATTTTGCTGGTTAAATGAAAAAATCTGACCCGTGTCTGACGATGTCGTTTACCAATAAAGTGGTGCTCGCGCCTATGACAGTGAGGTGAGCATATATTGTTTTTCCGCAAGCATAGTATATCTCAGCGTAGAAGCCAGCTAGTGCAATCATTCACTGAATCTGAATTATGAGAGAAACAACAGTAAGAACAAGCGAACGGCAGATAAAAGTGATGTTCAGCGTTCTATTGTAATTGCAGCGTATAGCCATTTTATGCTTGTAATTGCACTGGTGGTATAGCCATAAATTTTCTTTGTTGCCTAGAGAATTGGTCCAAGCACTCCACCACCCTGTCAGTAGCATAGATACCATGTAATAAGGCAGAGAGAAGCTTGCACAAGCCTGCCCAGTGTAGGGCAGGCAGTAGAGTACACGATACATACGTCTGCACACCTGCTCACCAAATTAGATTAATGCGTGTAAAAAAAAAAACAAAGCAGTCCAACTTCACCTGTGATGTCAATGGCCTCTATTACAGATACGACCACATTCACAAGCTGTAAACTTTCAGTTGTCCGGTATTACCACGTCATGGTCAAAATTTATGCACACCTGTTCATATTAGTTCTTGCAGCATAAAACCGTGTGCTACCATTTTGAGCTGTGGAAGGTGCTCGACTGCCAACCCACAGGTCACAGGATCGAATCCCGGCTGTGGTGACTGCATTTTCAATGAGGTGAAATAGTGCACGGTTAAGTTGCAATGGTTAAGTTGCAAAATCCGAGTACAATGGCACCTAGACTGTATGCTGACTAATCTGGCCTAAGGTTATGATCAGAATCGTAATAGTGCATAAGCAAGATGGGACGCAGACAAGCGCTTGTCTGCATCCCGTCTTGTCCCTTGTGTTGCTTCCGCGCTACTAAGATTCTGATCGTGGAGTACCAACTAGCACCACCTGCCACCCTTCTAACACAAAAATGGTCCTTAGAAGGACCATGCCGGCTAATCCATTTTAAGGGTTTGTTTACAATGAACTGTCTCTACAAAGGCCATAATGTCGCTCCACTATATTTTTGAAGCTGGCTCGTTTCAGCTTTCTGTGTAGTGACCTAATTCGGACAATTACAGTGACGGAAGTGCTACTCCAAACTGCTCCGAAAGAGAAATGTGGCTCCAAACAGTGGTTTTTCTTAGTAACTGCTCCGAATGTGCTCCGAAACAGCATCGATAAGATGTACATGAGGAACTTAAAACCATGATACCAACTCACACGCCCTAAAGAAATTGAGAGCAATCTGTATACTATCATCCTTGTATGCTAGTATGCAGCTTTTTCGGCTCTGATCTTGTTTGGCAGGTTTATCAAACATATAGTTATTTTAGCTGTTTTTTTAGCTTGGCATGCAGGCTGTTTTGATGATATGTGAATGTTATCCAAATTGCTTAGACCTCATACTTATTGCCAACTGCCAGTTTGGCAACAGTTATACGCAACTGCGGTTACTTATTTAATGTGGTGCTTAGCTCAACTGGTGTGATCTCATTTCTACCACAAGTAGTGGAAAAAAGTTATTGAGCCAAGGAACAACACAACACACAAGGAAGATACACACGGGACGTGTGTACATTTCTTATGTTCATGATGAAACAAGCGCAATATGCACGAAGACTCAGAAAGGACACAGGACGGAGCGCTTACTAGCAACTGAAAATTTTATTTCGGAAAGAACATCCTTAAATATGCATAACATGCACCACGTCACCACACACCGCCCTTATTATCACAAACAGCGTGAATCAACGAAAGACCGCTATGATAACGGATGGCATACAGCAGGTAAACACGTGTTAACCCCCCAAAAAAACATGAAAAGAAATGCACTGTGTCATGTTACGTCCAAAAAAGCAAATTCAGAATCTGTTAACAGAACAGACGCCTGGCTGACGCACTTATCACCTCCTTTCTTAATTTTAAACGCTTCAATTATTTCTCTTGTCGTTCGCTTCTTGTGATTGTCGATTATTTTTGTATCACAAAGGTTTGGCTGGCAAGTGCACTCCTTGCAGTGCATCGCTAAGTGCGAGTACGGAGCCCCTTTTAGTGAACTCTCATGTTCACGAAGGCGCACATTCAGGCAACGACCTGTTTGACCGACGTACTCCTTCCCACACGTGAAAGTAATTCCGTACACGACATCTTTTTTGCACTCAACATACCTCTTGCCATGTTTTATGTCACACCCCTCTGTTTTTTTCCGTGCTTTTCTTTGTGGCCAACCTTTCCACCGCCGGGCAAATCTCTGACAATTTGTTTTTTCGCCTTCGTGAACATGAGAGTTCACTAAAAGGGGCTCCGTAATCGCACTTAGCGATGCACTGCAAGGAGTGCACTTGCCAGCCAAACCTTTGTGATACAAAAATAATCGACAAGCACAAGAAGCGAACGACAAGAGAAATAATTGAAGCGTTTAAAATTAAGAAAGGAGGTGATAAGTGCGTCAGCCAGGCGTCTGTTCTGTTAACAGATTCTGAATTTGCTTTTTTGGACGTAACATGACACAGTGCATTTCTTTTCATGTTTTTTTTGGGGGGGTTAACACGTGTTTACCTGCTGTATGCCATCCGTTATCATAGCGGTCTTTCGTCGATTCACGCTGTTTGTGATAATAAGGGCGGTGTGTGGTGACGTGGTGCATGTTATGCATATTTAAGGATGTTCTTTCCGAAATAAAATTTTCAGTTGCTAGTAAGCGCTCCGTCCTGTGTCCTTTCTGAGTTTTCGTGCATATTGCGCTTGTTTCATCATGAACCTATACCAACACGCCCAACTGGCAGTCATTTCTTATGTGTTGCGTACCTGCCACGGTGGTCTCGTGGTTATGGTGCCCGACTGCTGACTCGCAAGTCACAGGATCGAATCCCAGCTGTGACGACTGCATTTTCAATGAGGTGAAAAAGTTTGACCCCCCGTGTGTGTAGATTACATTTAAGAACCACAAATGGTCAAAGTTTCCGGAGTCTCTTGTAATCATAACTTGGTTTGGGACGGTAAACGCCAACGATTATTATTTTGTGTTACTCTTTTCTTACACTCAGTAACCTTTTATCATTATGCACCAACTAGGCCCTCAAAAAGTCCTTGCAAGTACTGTTTTTTTCAATACATAGCTCATATGACAGTGCATTCAATAAGCAACTATTTTTTTTATTGTTTCATACAATTTACATCGCTTACGGCCTGTTGAATACCTTTCATATTAATATTAATAATTATGAGATGCTTTCAACTTCAAGAGGTTGGTGGAGTGTTTTGCCATCTGCTCCTAAAACATCCATAGCTGCTCCGAAAATGTAAAAATCATTTGCATCACTGTAATTACTCCTGGTACTACATTTCTACGGCCATATGCAATTATCCTCCTTAGACCCAGAGTGAATTTAGGGTCACGGATTTTTGTTAAACTTTCAGAACTGCTTTTTCTGAGTGCAAAGGTGAAAAGTGACACGCAGTTTTTCAATATATGATGCTACTTGACCGCAGCAGGTTGTCCATTATATTGGACATCGGGACTCTAGGGGGGACTTTTTTGGTGAATAGAGAGTATGGCGTAGTTGAGGCTGCAGTGACCGAAAGAAGACATCTCGCAACACAAATTAATTTTATTTGCTGCTTCGAAACCAAGATTCTTCAAAATTTTCTCAGCCTTGGCATCACTCACACGGGGCCTATTACCTACAAAGTAAAATACGTAAAGTTTAAACGTAATAAAGAGAGTACTGCAGGGAAAAACGTTTTTCTCTCTGTAGAGCGACAAGAGAGCGCACGAGCATACTGCCGTGTTTTTGTAGTCATCGAGACCCAATGTCCATTATATTGGACATTGTCAAACATGCAACGCATGCAAAAAAACTACCACGTTTCTTGCTCAAATATGATTTTCTTTGTGGGCTTCAACCTCTTAAGAACACAAATCAATGCTTAAATACGCTTTAAGACATCAAAAAATGAATCTAAATCCACTTACTTCTTACGCGGCAGCCGTAAAAGCCGTTCGCGCTCAACCCCGCCATTTCGAGTGCTCCTGAGAGGCGGGAAACACACCGACTTTGGCGATATTCACTAGATGGCAGCATGGGTCCCACAAGCAGCCGAGAAAACGCTTTCCCGGAGGAGGCAAGTGCTTTGAAAGCCGTGGTGCGGTGTGTTACAATGTCCAATATAGTGGACAAATCTTCAATTGCCGGGTCTTAGGAGGTTATAGGTTTCTTTTGCGTGAAGGTGTGCAGATGTTGAATCAAATGTTTTCACAATTTTTTCCCCAGCTTCCACCCAAAACAGGGATAAAGGAACACACTGAGTAGCTTCATAAAATTTTCGAAAATGCTACTGATGTTTATTACGCGTTTAATATATATGGTGTTAAAACAATTATGAAATCTGAGAACACTGTTAAATAATTTTTTTACTTTTATTGCCAAATGAAAAGTCTTGAGACGCTGCCAACATGCATTTCTTCTTATCTACAGAACTTCAGGCAATTTTGAGATGCCAGCAAGCCAGGCATACCAGATGTCACAGCCTGCAGAAGTCAGCCAACAGCACAGTTCCGATGACGAGATGGTGCTGCTTGAAATGTCATCTTTCGACGCCAATCTTGACACTGTGCCAGACATTTGTGAAGTAACACAGACAGAAACTGTACCACAAGCTGCGTCGGTCGATGCCATGTCGACACCCGTGACACCATCACCACCGTCTTCGATATCACTGTCGACAGCAACACCGACAGCAAGGCCAGCCAAATGCGATTTCGGCCTTTGTTAGCTAGGAGCCTACAAAAAATGGCAGCAAATAGAAAAAGGAAGTCCGACGAAGCGGACGATGCTCTTACCACAAACATGGCCGAGCTAACCAAAACACTGAAAGATTGCCCAGTGGAAGGTCAATACTATCATTGGGCCATGGGCTTGGCCAAGTTTTTAAAGAAAGTGCCAGAGGAAAGGCAGCTGGACCTTCAAATCGATCTGCTACAACTAATAGAGCTATACAGAGTGACAAAAGGTGTATGCGGTCATATTTCAATTTTCACAATGCAAAGCATTGCTTAGTGTCTGAACAGGTGGCACTGCACAAACGTAATGAGCGGATTAGCACAAGTTCACAGAAAATGTTTGATTAGAACTGAATTACTGCTTCTTGAAGGGACTGGGACGACCACTATGCAGCATTACCTCTACGTTCCTTTTGCTCATAGTTTCATAAATATTGAATTCAGTGTACAGGAAACATAATTCGGTTTTTGGGCAGCCTTCTGCAGCTTGTTTGTGATCAGAGATGTTTGTGATAGCAATTTAGCTTCAATATTTTTGCTATTCCCGCTTCCTGATTTGATTTCTTAAAAGACTAGTAAATAGGTTTCGACATTTTTTTCACATCTTCCAAAGAAGCTTACCAAATCGTGCAGACAGCTACGTCGATCACATTTTGTGAATATCCCAGAGCTTTGCAGGCGCTTCATTTTCGAAAAATAATTCCTGCACCCCTCTCCAGAACCTGTCCAATCCACCTTGTATTACGGAAAGTCGAGCTAGTTGGTAGGAATGCATATTTGAATAGCGCTAAAGAACACAGGGACAAAGGTGTGTCCCTGCGTTTTGACATGCGCCATACCATGAATTTCATAGAATGCAACAAGAGTGGTGTTGTATACCAGTTACCAATGTCGTGTGGTCGCGCGTATGTCGGACAATCGGGACGGTGTGTAAACGCTCGACTACGGGAACACCATTCTTCCTTGAAATGCAGGCCAAGTAGCCACCTGTCCCTTCACTGCGCAGAGTGCAAATGTACCCCGTGTTTTGATGATGCAACTGTACCTTTCCAAAACGGCGATCAGACAACTAGGGAGGTAGCCGAAGCTTTTTTGATTGCGAAAATGGGAGAGAAATGCATAAGCCACCCGTCTTTATCCCTGCCTAATAAGGAACTTGCTCTGCTGATCTCAGGGCTCTAAGATAGTAAATTGAAGTGCTGATTATGCTTTTGATGTTAGACGGAGCCATTGCGCATGACCAGTTGTTATTCGCCTCTTCGCTCGGCTTCAAGATTGCAATAGCTGTACCATGCGTTGTTTCCCAAGAAACTTCCGGTCACTTCAATTATCGCTCTCTAACACCGCAGCAGAAAGCTTGTTTTTAATGTTGTGCTAGAGTAAGGATAAACACTTTTTCCGCTTTCAGGTAAAAGAAAGGAGCTTAAAGTTAAGGACCAACTCTTATAATGTTTTGTATAGCTTAAAAGAAAATTTATTTGAAATATTTGGCCAGTCACATAGAGAAAAGTGCTAAAAGTGACCGGGCTACTCGCTAAGGCTTTTGTTGCCTGCTTATGCTACTAGGCTGCGTCGGCGCATGAAACCGGAAGCCGCCCAGGAGCTTTTTTTGTAAACAGCGAAAGGGTCTATATGTATATATGTTGTGTTGTGTATTCACCAGAGAATACGGTCGGCAACCATGAGCGCCCGCAGCGCCGCCCTTGAAGTGAGCGGACAGTACGGACCGACGCGTTCTCTCACTCTTCTGGTGCTGGCAACGCTTGTACCCAGCCGGCTGGTAATAAACTACAGTTGTGCATACATAACATTTGGCGACGAGTTCACGAACCGACGGGGTGGAGCGACGGCGACTGTAAGCCACATCAGGCAACAAAAGCGAGTGAGCGTCGGTGGCAGTGCGTGAAATGAGATGGCTTCGGACAACGCTTCGAACGGGGTTGCTTCGGAAGTTAAGCTTAGCGTCTCGAACGCGTTCTTCGGCCGGCTGGGCCACATAGAAGAGTTTTCTCCTGACAACGCGACAGCCTGGCCTACATACCTCGAACGCCTACAGTTCTTTTCACTGCGAATGGTGTGGTCGAGGAGGAGCAGCAGCGGGCCGTGCTGTGCAGCGTTTGTGGTCCGGCTGCGTATGCCATCCTTCGTACATTGTGTTCGCCGGCGACGCCGGCTGAGACACGGTATGGGGACACTGTGTCAAAGCTCAGAGCCCATTTCACTCCAAGGCCTTCAGTAATCGTGCAGCGTTTAGGGGCGAAGCTCCTTATGGCGAGACCTGGCCGGTTGTCGAGCGGCGTCGGTCGTCGATCGTGAATCGTCAACCATCCTCTGTACCCCTTCGTGTTCCCTTATCCTACAATAGAGGGCGCTGTCCCATAGAGATGCATGCAAACTGCAGTTGGGTGACGATATACTAGATGGCGCTGTACGCATTCTATTTCTCGTCTCGTTTCCGAGAGGGCGCTGTCCCATAGACATGCGTACAATATGGCGGTTGGGTGAAGGTACGCTAGATGGCGTTGGCGATGCAGCTGCTCTCCGATTTTAGGGGCGTTCTCACCCTCTGCTCTCCTACGCTTCCCCCCTCTCTCCTACGCCCCCCCCTCTCTCGCCTCGCGTCGCCGACGCAGGCAGCGTCTGCTGGCGAGTTTCTTGATTGAAAAACCGACTTCTCGCGCTGCACAACCGTTCACTGACCACCCCATACATATAGGCACTGGATTTTGACCTCCAAGGTAGCGCCTGTGTGAGGTTTCTCCTGTGCGTGATTAAACAATAAAAATTCACAGCGTACATGTAAAATTAAAGTGAGCTGCAAGTCGCCATGACTCTCATCGACCCTTTAGTATAAACGCGCCCGATCTCACGTCGTTGATGATGTGCTGGGCAGAATTCACGGAAGATTCACGGTTTACCGATGAACCTCCGGAGCTTCGCGCACTCATCATCATTCACTCCGTGGATATGCTGTGAATATTTTCCTTTGACAAACGCAGTCAGCAGCCTGGCGAAAGTATCGCGAATTTTGTTGCGGACTTGCGTCGACTCTGCGAGTTCGGCGTCTCCCTGGAAGACATGCTCCGCGATCGTCTAGTCTGCGGCGTTCGTGACGAAGCGCTGCAACGGCGTCTCCTGACTGAGACTGCGTTGCATTTCAAGAAGGCGTAAGAAAAGGCCGTCGCTGCCGAGTACGCGACGCGGCAAACGGCAGCCATCACAGGAGCGTTGCCTGCGGCGTTCGATTTGCAAGGATGGATCAAGCAAAAGAGGGGCACAAGCCAGGCGGCAAGCAAGACTGGCAAACAGTCCATGACCGGACGGTGTTCCCGCTGCAACGGTGACCACGACGCTACGAGCTGTGGGTTTCGCTATTCAGTGTGTCATTTCTCCAAGCGGAAGGGTCACATTGCTCGCGCTTGCAATCAAAAGGAAGCAGCGCGAAGCAAGGCAAAGAGCGGCAACAAGCACCCAGGCAAGTCGGATTGGTCAGGGGTGTACGGACTTTACCACATTGCCAGTGCATTGCCAGCTTTTATGGCGACCGTCATTGTGAACGGACGCCAGATTTCGATGGAAGTGTACTCTGGATCTGTTTGTTCCATTGTCAACTTAAGGACGTTGAGCAAGCTACGAATCTCGAAGAAGGCGCTCCGGCCGTGTTTCCGGGGAGTGCGGACGTACACACATCAGCCTGTTGGGGTCATGGCCGAAGTGGAAGTTCCTGTTAATAGGATGCGTTTAGCGGTAAGCCCGTGAGACGTTTATTAGCGAACTGGCAGAGGTGAAGCGACCAGATGTCAAGCGGAGCAAGCGCGAGCATCAGCAACAGTCCTCGTTCTCTTCTTTCGCCGGCGCTCTTGCCTGTGCCATATATCCATGCTACAAATCACTCCCCCCGCAGAAAAGGAGCCATCCTGGCGACCTATGGAACGGGTACGACGGGGGGGTCGTAGTGCGGCTTCAATCGATCCACATGAACAGTCTCGCGGCCTCGACGGCGTCGGTCCGTCGACGGTTGAACGGGCTCAACAATGTAGTTGACCGGGGAGGCTTGACGTAGGATTCGGTAGGGGCCTTCGTATTTCGGCAGTAGCTTTGTGGAAAGGCCAGGAGCAGATGAGGGAACGCGAAGCCATACCAATATTCCAGGCGAATACGAGTGGTGAGGCAGGTTTTCATCGTGACGGTCCTTCTGGCGCGCTTGATCTTGCGCGGTGAAGGAACGTGCGAGTTGCCTGCATTCCTCGGCATAAGTCGCGACTTGAGATAGAGTTGTGGATTCTGAAGCGTCCGGGTGATACAAAAGGATGGTGTCCATGAATGAGGAAGGTTCGCGCCCGTAGAGCAGGAAGAACGGAGAGAATCCTGTCGTAGACTGAGTGGCGCTATTGTAAGCGTAAGTAACAAAGGGTAGTATGCGGTCCCAGTTGGTGTGATCAGCGGACACGTACATGGACAGCATGTCACCCAGAGTGCGGTTAAAGCGCTCTGTCATCCCGTTGGTTTGCGGATGGTACGCGCTGGTTGTCCGATGCACAACATTGCATTCACGAAGAAGGGCTTGTACGGCTTCAGAAAGGAACGTACGTCCGCGGTCGCTGAGTAGCTCACGAGGCGCGCCGTGGCGAAGAACAAGTTTGTGAAGGATAAATAAGCCAACTTCACGTGATGTGGCCTCTGGCAGCGCGGCAGTTTCAGCATAGCGTGTCAGGTGGTCAATGGCGACAATCACCCAGCGGTTTCCGTCGGGCGTGTAGGGAAGGGGACCGTACAAGTCTATTCCGATGCGGTCGAAAGGCCGGGAGGGGCAAGGCAACGGCTGTAGTGGTCCATCGACCATATGCGGCGGGCTCTTCCGGCGTTGACATTTGGGACACGAGCGTACGTACTGTCGGACAAAGCGGTACATTCCACACCAGTAATACCGCAGCCGGAGGCGTGCATACGTTTTTATTACACCGGCGTGGCCGCATTGGGGATCCGCGTGAAAGGAGGCGCAGATATCGGCACGTAGGTGGCGAGGAATCACCAGCAACCATTTGCGGCCGTCACAAAGGTAGTTGCGACGGTACAGGAGTCCATCGCGGATGGTGAAATGTCGAGCTGTGCGTCGCAGTGAACGAGGGGTGGTACGTGGGGACGGCTGAGACAGGAACTCCATTATAGAGAGTATCCAAGCGTCTTTGTGCTGCTCAGAAGGCATGTCGGTGTATGCAAGCGCCGCAGCATCGTAGCTGGAAACAGACGCAGTTCCATAATCATGGGGAATCACGTGTATATAGGACAAACAGGAGGATGCATAAATGTGCGCTTAAAAGAACATGATGCTTCTATCAGGTCAGGGGGAGGGGCAAACATGCCTGCTCATTGCCGGCTGTGCGGCAGTTCACCTGGCCTCAAAGGGACACAAATCATTGTGAAGGGCAGCGCGAAATACGAACGTGAAGTGACTGCAGCCTTTCACATCCGAAAACATGGCTCTGACAAATGCATTAGTGTTTCTTCGCTATCACTATCAACGAAAGAGATCACTCACTTGGAAAAATGTGGTTGCTGATGTTATCCTGTCATTTTGAATTACACGTGTATATTTTTATCTTTTTACGACGCATGCGCGCTTGGCTTTCCTGGGAACATTTTGTGCTCGTTTCATTAAACCTTTTGCTAGTCCGAGCGTGTGTCTGTCGTCTTCTTTTCTTGTGTATGCGTCCAAAAAGCTGGGTTTTCCGTTTCCAAGGATGTGCAGTGTTTTCTCGGCTTGATTTGGATCATGCTTATCAACAACTCTGTGTCGATGAGGACACCGCCATGCTGCAGACCGTGACAACTCACAAGAGCCTGTTCAAGGTGACGCGATTGCAGTTTGGTGTGGCAGTGGCCGTAGCCATATTTCAACGTTACATGGAAGGACTGCTGAACGGACTTGATGGGGTTCAGTGTTTTCTGGATGACATCCTCATTGGTGGAAGAACAGTCGCAGAGCACGACGAACGGCTGCGCGAGGTGCTGCAGCGTATCCAAGACGACGGGCTTCGTCTGAATGCCGACAAGTGTACATTCAGGGACAAAGAAGTGTGAGGTACCGTATAAACAAGGGCGGAGTAAGTCCTTTGCGTGAAAAAGTGGAAGCCATCAAGCAAGCACCGGAACCAAAGAATAAGAAGGAGCTGCAGTCGTTCTTGGGGAGCATTAAATTTTATGGCCGTTTCTTGAAAGGAGCATTACATGTGTTGGAACCATTTCATCGCCTCTTGGACAAGGACATGGCATGGAGTTGGACCGAAACGGAAGCTAATGCATACCGGCATGCCAAGAGCCTGCTTGAATCCTCAGGCGTACTAGTACTCTAAAGGCTAGCCTGCGATGCGTCTCCGTGCGGGCTGGGTGCTGTACTGAGCCAAGTGGGAGAAGACGGCGTTGAAAGGCTAGTGGCTTTCGCCTCGAGAACTTTATCAAAAGCAGAGCGTAATTATGCGCAGATAGACAAAGAGTCTCTGGCTTTGCTATTCGGTGCTCGGAAATTCCACCAGTATATTTTTGGTCGTAAGTTTCAACTCTAGACTGACCATGAGCCATTGCGCGGCCTCTTGCACCAGGCCAAGCCGGTTCCTGCGGTATTGTCACCTCGGATGTTGCGCTGGAGTTTGCAACTTTCTGCATCCAACTATGAGCTGTTGTACGTACCAGGCTCCAAGTTGTCACATGCCGACGTGTTCAGTCGTCTTCCGCTTCCTGTCAAGGATGAGCACGAGCCACCATTGGGAGACATTTTGCTGCTTGAAGCAACGCCGGAGGTTCCTCTGGATTCTACCAAGATCGCAGCATTGACGCGGACGGACCTTGTTTTGTCACGTGCACACCATTAGATTTTGCAAGGTTGGCCTTCCGGGAAGGTGCCCGAAGAATTCCGTCCTTTTGTGGCCAGGAAGAACGAACTGTCCCCCTACCGAAACTGTGTGCTATGGGGATCGCGCGTAGGGATTCCATGTTCCGCGCAGGCCCAGGTCCTGGACATCCTACACACCACGCACACAGGTGTAGTACGGACGAAAGGTCTTGCCCGCAGCACAGTCTGGTGGCCAGGCATTGACAATCATATAGAGCGCAAGGTAGCTTGCTGCCAAGTATGCCAAGAAACTCGACAAGCACCTAGTAAGGCACCGGTGCATCCATGGGCGTTTACTAGAACCCTTGGTCACGTTTTCACGTAGACATTGCCGCTCCCTTCAAGGGGAAGGTTTTTCTACTAGTCGTCGATTCCCATTTCAAATTGCTGGAAGTTTCCCTGACGGAATCCATGACGACCAAAGCCGTGCTTAGGGAACTTCGGGCGATGTTTGCTCGCTTCGGCATTCCGGAGGTGTTAGTGTCGGACAATGGAACTGCGTTCACGTCGGAAGAGTTCGCCGAGTTTGCACGCAGCAACCAGATTCGGCACATTACAGTCGCGCCCTATCACCCATCCTCAAATGGGCAGATAAAGAGGATGCCCTACTAAAAAAATCCGCATGCCATCATACGGAAAACATATGGATTCCGCATGTTTTCCGTACAAAATATATGGATTTTGTACGGACGTATACGGATGCTTACGGAAATTGTGAGGAACATACGGAAGTATTATATGGTACATAAGAAATTCCGTATGGTTGTACGGATGTAGCCTTAAGGAACATGCGAATGCCGTATCTGTTATACGGATAAACTCATACGGCGATACTGAATATACGGAAAGTATGATACGGAACATGCGGAAACAGCATGGGATACGGAAAGAACAAACGGAATTCGTATGGGCTATGCGGAAAGATCCACGTGGCAATAAGTAGTATACGGAAATCATGGTGCTCTACCTGAAACCATGACCATAGGCGAGCGCACAGGGGGGGGGGGGGGGAGGGGGGCGCCCCCTTTTTCCATCATGTCACCTAAGAGGGGAGGGGCCTCCCTCCCTCATAGCCTCCTCTATACTTTCTGTGCCCGTCAAATGCTCCCTCGGCGACCGTCGTCTTTCCCTCTCACCCACCATGGTAATACGCTACATTTTACCGCGGCGCGCCGCCACCTACGTTGGGCTTGTCTTTCGTGGTTTGAGGCGCTGCTGCCAGTGTATCGGACGCTGCCGCATCTAAGCATTGTTGCGACATTTCCTTGCTGCTGCGATTCTTTACTGATATACCCGTAAGCGTTTGTAGCCATTGCACAGAGCAAACAAAAGCTTCATCGACGTACGACAGGCTATGCCATGACCAAGCGTGGCTAGACGCAGCCGGGCAAGGCTGCTGCCAAGCGAGCTCAGCCTCTAGCACCTGATCATCTCCCACACTTGTGCTCCAAACATGAAGCCACATCACGCGACAAGTTATCTCGACCCTTTAGTGGCAGTTGGTGTCTTGCTCAGGCCTGATATGGGGAACACTGGTGACAGCAACCATGGTTTCTGTGCTCACCTCATTGCCATCACTCGGACCTGCGCGTGCCTCTCCTACAAGTTTATGCGGATACCTGGAACGCCAGTGCTGAAGCGGCTGCCCTGCCCTTCGCAACCAGCTGGGCGTTGGATGTCCTGTGCTTGTGCGGCAGTGAATAGGCGCCCGTCGGCTAGCTGTTGCCTACATTGCAACCAAACGGTGACAGGTGTGTGTGTGTGCCTGCAGGAAAGGTTTATGATCTGGAAGATCTCGTAACTCCTTGGGAACCCGAAGGTGCATGACGGGACCTGCCACAACGCTAGTTACATCAGAGAACCACCTATTTTTGTGTCACCATGGAGTTTGCTTGCTCCACCACGTTTCTCGCTTGCTTGGCATTGCAGCTTCGGAGGTTTGCCCGCCAGTGAGAATGCCATGCCTTCATTGCAGTTAAGGATGGCGGGTCAATACGATTACCTCGCAATGGCAGGACCTGTGTGAGAGCTTCTGCTGTTTCTACAGCCTCATAATATTGAGCATGGTCAGTAGTGGCAGACATGAAGAAGTGCGTGTGTGGTGGTGCCTGCCAGTACAGTGGTGTCGTGTCGTCTCGCATACAATGCACATTGTTTGTACTTATTCTGCATACTTAGGTACGCGTGCAGAATAAAGGTTCAGTTTTATTGCCAGTGTGAATGCGAGGCCTTCATTGTAGATAAGGGTGGCAGATTAGTGCCATTCCGTTTGCAGTGCCGGGTGAGATCTGCTGCTGTTTCTACATTCTCGTCATACTTGGCGTGGTCAACGGCGGCAGGTGTGAACAAGTGCATGTGTTGTGGCATGTGCCAGGGTGTCGTGTAATCTGACAGTGTGCATTGTTTATGCTTATTCTGCTGGGTGTGTACCTGGGTGTCGTGTCGCCTGACAGTGCGCATTGTTTATGCTTACTCTGCGTGTGAGAACGGCCACTGTTTCTACATTCTCGCCACATCGAGCATAACCAGTGGTGGCAGACGTGAACAAGTGTGTGTGTGGTGGTGTGTGCCAGGGTGTCGTCTTGTCTGACAGTGCGCATTGTTTGTGGTTATTCTGCGTCGTGCATGCGAGGGTGTTGTCATCTGACAGTGCACATTGTTTAGGCTTGTTCTGCGCGTGCATGTGCAGAATATTATTCAGTTTACTGTGATCTCTCGATTAAGCTGTTCTCCAACAAGTTCTGACTTAATGGAAGACCTTGTCTGCATTGTATGGACTCGCTAAACCAAAATCACTATGGTGTTATGGCATCCATAATACCATGTTTCCGTATAAATAGAAGCCGTATATACGGAGGATGCGGATCCGTATAATCCATATATATGAATTATGTGCCATATATATGGATTATGTGGATCCGTATCATGCGGATCCGTACCATGCGGATCCGAACCATGCGGATCCTTAATACCATAATTCCGTACGTACGGATCCGTATCTTCCGTACATACGGATTTTTTCACTAGGGTGGTGCAGGAAACAAGTCCTGCGTAAGTTGTCGGAGGGAGACTGGTCAACCAAGCTGTCTCGTTTCTTGTTGGGCCAACACATCTTACCCAGTACAACTACAGGGAAGAGTCCCGCCGAACTTTTGATGGGGAGACGACTGCGATCAGCCATTTACCGTCTGCATCCAGATTTTCACATGGATGGATCATCGCTTCAGTGCTACTTTCTGAACGGTTCTCGAAGTGTTCGGCATTTCTATCCTGGCGACGCTGTGTATGCACGGAACTATCAGTGTGGTGCCAAGTGGGTTCCCGGGTTCATCACTTCAGTCGCCGGCCCCTTTCTTACCAGGTTCGTCTCTCCGACGGTAGCTTATGGCGACCTCATGTTGATCAGATCCGCAGCCGTGCCAGCCCACTACACCTTGGGGAGCTGACAGCGATTCTGGTGGGGACACCGCCGATTATCTTGATCCCTCTGTGGTTAGCCAAAACCCACCATTGCCTGGTGTGAGTGAAGATTTACCTAGTTCAAGTCCACCTCTCAGTCCCGCCCCTGAACCCGACAGTCCTGATGTACCTGGAAGCCCTTCACAGGAACAGAGCTCTCCCAGCCAACCACCACCAGCAGAAGCTTCTAGGTACCCTCGACGTGATTGAATAGCCCCTCAGCGTTACCCGGACTAGATTCCGTAAGGGGGAAGGGATGTTGTGTATTCACCAGAGAATACGGTCGGTAACCATGTGTGCCCGCAGCGCCGCCCTTGAAATGAGCGGACAGTACGGACCGACGCGTTCTCTCACTCCTCTTCTGCTGCTGGCAACGCTTGCACCCAGCCAGTCGGCTGGTAATAAACTAGAGTTATGCATACGTAGCATGTTGTCTTTCGGAATAAACGTCAGTTGAAAGTTAGCGCCTGTATCGTCTTTCTCGCCTGTGTCCCTGTGTTCTTTAGCACTATTCAAATATGTACCCTGTATTATTCTGATTATTTTAATGATTATTTTCAATGAGTACTGCTCAATAACGTAATTCACTGATTTATATGCAATTTAATTACAAGTATTACTGTACAATTACAAGTATTACTGAGTAAAATGGTGAATTGTGAAACAAGTGGCTATTCCACATGGCATCCGCAATACCTACAAAGCACAAGTAGTACCACTGTTGTGTTAGCTAATTCTTGCCCTGAGTCTTGCTTTCACGCTTCCTTGAAAATTACACTTGCTACTTTTCTGTTAAGAATGCTGTGGTAAGCAGGTACGGGCTTGTCTAATTGCAACTTGGATGTGTCACGTGCAGCACTGAAGAGAAGATGCATAATATGCATTATTTTTTGGAGTAGATGAGCCTCCAGAGGCGCTGATTCATTTTGAAAGTGCTAACTGAACAAAGCCTGCTGGGGTGATCAATCTAAGGAACCAAACAAAAATAAGCATGAACTTGCTTTGCTCTGATAACTTGCATAACTCACCATCAGTCAATTGTTGTATGTGTCCGCTCCTGCAGACTCTTGAGAGCTGCTTCTTTGGACACCCCAGGGTGTTTCCACTGCCAAGGAACTTCCCCAGCACTGCCACAAAAGTATTCGGCAAAGAGGTCCCTGGTAGCTGCAGCATCCTTGGAGTAGCTCCTAGAGCGTGTTGCCTTAAGTGGAAAAAAGTGTGGGTCCAAACTGTCAACTGATGCCGCCTCGACACTTTGCCGCCACTGCCCTGGCACAACATTCCCACAGCTATCCTCGCTGTCGGCGAACTTGTGGGTCTCCGGGTTGTGTGTGCACAGAAAATTGTGTGAGACACACATAGCCTTGATCACAAAGTCCACATTGTCCGGGTCGAGAGAGATTGTCCGCAACAAAATTCTCCATCTGGCTGCTGTAATGCCGAATGCGTTCTCTACACAGCGTCTGAAAAAAAATGAATATATTTCAATCATGACAGCTTCATCGGTAATAGACAATGAGCAACTTGCGCAGTTAACGGACAGTCACAGCATCGGAATGAATACCGAGAGATTGCGAGTGCGCTAAAGAACGGTAAGGGTTTAACGTGAACAATAAAATACAGAAGTTTGTTGGCATAAAATCCTATCAGCTTGTGCAGGACAGGGTGGGTTGGGAATCATTGGGGGAGGACATTGTCCTTCAGTGAACCTAAGACAGGTTAGGTATAATGAATTTTACACAATAGTGCAGTGCCATTTATGACACTCTTAAAATATGTCTAATGCTGCCACACTTACAAACTGCTAATCATAATTGTTGGGATTTAACGTCCCAATACCATGATGTGATTATGAGAGATTCCATAGAGTAGGGCTCCGGAAATGTAGACTACCTGGGGTTCTTTTAACGTGCACCTAAATGTAAGCACACAGGCCTCGAGCATTTTCATCTCCATTGAAAATGTGGCCATCGCGGCCATCCCGCGACCTGCATTTACAAACTGCATCCTGCCAACTCATTTGTATCCTTGCCACTTTACTCGTACAGCTCATGAGTGAAGGGTAAATTGAATAAACAATCGACAGATGTGGTTTACTTCCTGACTAAAAGTAAATATAGGTGGTACCTTTGTGCATTTTTTGACTGCACTGCAACAGTGCCTTGTATCTTCAAGCACTTAGTTCAATAAATTGAATAAGTATGATTTTCCTAGGGATGAGGTGGCATAAGGCTGTGGTAATGGTGCACGTTTACAAATTCAGAAGCAGGTTAAACGATGCACGTACAGTATTCGTAAGGAGTAAATGAAAGAAGCTAAATTTGAGGGCTTGTTTCTCTGACACAAGCTTCATGAAAACTATACTCCACCTCACCACTGCCATTCAGCACTACCAAAGCTACCGGAACAACCAAAGCACATGCTTTTGCAGCAGAACATACGTTCCACATATTATTCAGCTTAACATTTGCATAGTTCGGATGTTCGCATGTGCTTGGCATGGACCACGCCACAGCGATACGTGATTTTAAATTTTTTTTCTTCTTGCGTAGTAAGCCTTTAAATAGTCTATCAGTAACAGCCAGTAACTGTGTTTACAAGTCAAAATCTCAGCGCCCTTGCAGACACAAACGCCCACTTCGATCCTAACTTGTGCTTGCTACTATCACACTGTGCTGACCGCAACAAATAAATGGTGCAATCAGCCATCACTTCGTGCCATCTGAAACTGAGGACAAAGCATCAAATACGTTTTCTCATCAATAGCGAGATAAGCGGTTCCTTAGGCTTACCTGCCAAGCGTAACACAGCGAGAATTACACGAAGTCCTTGTAAACATCGCGACATAGTCACAAGTATATTGCTCTTGAAGCGTTAGCACATTAATCTAAAGCAAATACACGTGTAGTTTGGAACTTACGGGCAACAAAGCACACGACGACTCGATAAATTCCAAGCGGAGGGCACTAGCTTCCACAGATGCAGCCACTTTTGTCTTTTACAGCGAAAGCTGTTATGAGATCACAACAAGGGTCGTTTTTGCGCCGTAGTTGTCCGCCGCCGCCGCCGCTGCCGCCGCCGCCGCCGCCGGTGTCCGTAACCAATATCGCACGAAATAAGGAAAAAACTAAATAAATAAAAAATCACCTATGACAGATTGGGAATCGAACCCGGGTCCTCTGCGTGGCAGCCCAGCACTCTACCACTGAGCTACGCCACTGCTTGAAACTGCGGTGTAAACTGATCCCATGCAGGCTTCATGTCGTGTAAGAAATCGCGTTAACGTGTGTTGTAAAGCGTTTTAGAACAATAAAGTTACAACCAGGCGTCACACAATACGAATTGCGTAACGAGTGGGTCGTTCAATGCTCCAACCCATTACAAAATGGCATAATTCCTCATCGTCGTCAGCCACACAAGCAACAAAGTGCACATAATGCGTTACAAGTGTGTAGCGGATACCGCGTTTTTCCGAAGAATGAAGAATATTGGTATAGTAGACGCTTCCCCACTACACAAAAATTATGATGATTTATGGCGTAGTGGGTACCACGTAAATGCGCTTGTAGTAGTTGCCCCAAGAGTGTTTAAAAAAGGCTCTAGAAAGGCCGCCCTTCCAGCTTTCGCTGTGACTGTGCTGCGCGTTCCGCGCAGGCCTGGCGGTTTTTTTCAGCGCTGCCATCTGCTCGCTTTAATCGCTCAAGAGGTGCGCACAGACGGTTCGGATGAATACCACAATGAGGGATCTTTGCCCTTTCTATCGCCTAAGGGGCCCAGTAGCCTCTACAGTGCTGAAGGATAATGAAGCCAAGGAAGATATAGGGGGCGTTAATTGGACTGTTTTAAGTGTATTGTAATAAGAGACCGTTTTCATAATTGTAAAGCTAGCTTTTCTGCTATGCAGTTTGCCCAACTAATCCCAATAATGGTGGCTAGCCACCTACTAGAAGCGGCGTATTCACGCACAGTTTGCTTGCACTATGACGTGAGAAACGTAGACTCAGCTTTTTTGACATAAACATGCGTAATAGAGAAGTCCCAGCACAAGCAACTAGACCCTCCTGTCCACTTAAAGCACGACAGGTGCAACCATTCGCAGGGCAAATGTACAGGGCAGGGAAGCGCACTTGAGGACTATAAACATGATCTATTGTGACATAGACATGAGGAAAGTAAAGTGGACAAAAAAGACAACTTGCTGCTGGGAGGGACTGAACCTGCTACCTCCGCATAACACACCTGATGCTCTACCAATTGAATTACAGCGGTGGTCGTCCTCTCATCCACTTCGCTGGGTATATATGCCCACGGAAACCCAGGAGCGTTAGTCAGCGTCGCTGGTAACCATGACGGCAAGTGTGGAGCACTCTTCTATGCCAGCTGGTGTCAATGTGATAAAGTATATGAAAGGAAGACTGCCACCATAGCTCAATAGGTAGCGCGTAAGGCTCATTATCCGAAGGTTACAGGTTCGGACCCCGCCGGCGGCAAGTTGCCTTTTCATCCACTTTACATTCCTCACATCTATATCACAATTACTATATGCTTAAAACAGCATAATAAACATTCCCTATGCCCTTCATGGCTTCATTATCTGGTGGCTTTCATTTGGAGTGTTGTGTAAAGAAAGAGCCTTGCATATGCCCGTACTTTGATTACTCTAGCTTTCAAGTCGACTTCAACATGCTCGGTTTACATGACAGGATAGTGGCATGTGATAGAACGTCCCTGCAAATGGTAGCGAGTAAGAATTATTTTTGACGACATGAAACACAAAGTACGCTAAGAATTTTCAGAATTCACAATCACTTCAATTACTGTAGTTGTGGTCCCCAAAATGTTTCAGGGCTTTGTGAGTTCCTTGCTCTTCATGAATGTTGTGATATCAACATGAAAGATTCATAAAAATCCCACATACCGTGCCCAGCTCAGTCTGTAGTTGAACACCCGCTTTTCATTATTCAGCTGCCTAGCTGGATATGGGCGAAGAAAATCCTTCCATAGCTGAAAGGCTTCATCGCCCACAAAAACGCATGAAGCGTCTGTTTGGGTCCCAGGAAGCCGACCAAGTGACGGGATGTCTACAGTTTCTTGGCTGAGGGCACGTCCATATTCTGAATTTTTGAACGTGCCACCATCACTGAGGCAATCCTCTGAACCCACGTCAACGAGGACATATTTGCAATTGCTATCCACTATAGCCATGAGCACCACTGAGAATGTGCCCTGAAACATTGCGCAATACATACAATCAATACATTTGGATGGTTAACTTCAATTTGGAACCAGGTTCAAAGCATCTGGGAAAAATGAATAAATAAAGTTCAAGGTGGCGGTGCGGGCCCACTACTACTTCTTACCGAATCGTAAAAGGTAAAAACAGCGCAAAATAGACGGGACGAACGAAGAAGCACACAGGACGAGAGCTGACTAACAACTGACTGTTTTATTGCTTCGGTGCAATATAAACGAAAAGGTGCGGTTTAACAAGTCATGTGCACTGTCAAGCCGTACGTCACGATACAACGCGTGGAAAAACTGTTGGTCGACAATTACAATTTTGTGAGTGCACCTAGGCACATTAGAGATAGTTGATCTCTTCTTTGCTTAGTGTTATGGACGGCTCACTAACACATGTGTCGCCACTTAGTTTAATCGGGACGGCCTCGGCTATCAGAGGACTGTGCACGCTTGGGTGTCTTCCCATGACTCTGCAGTCCCGGAACTCCTGCGTGCACACGCACGTGCTCCAATGAATCGCCATGCTGCAGCTTTGTTTTAGACGATAATTGTTAAGATGCTCGCCAAGTCGCTGATTAAGAGAACGGCCCGTTTGTCCAATGTACGTCTTCTAGGAGGGGAGCGGAACTTCATAGACGACGTTGGCCGTGCATCCTACAAACGGACTCTTGTGTTTCGTTGTACACGAAGGCTTCTTGGGTCCTTCCAGCTTGACGCGTCTGCAAAGTCTACCTAGCTTATTGGGGCGCTAAAATACACTTCCACGTCCGATTTTTGGGCGATTTTCTTTATACTGTGAGAGATACCATGAATGCATGGTGTCACATTCCTCCTAGGACGGCTTTCAGAGCGTTCGTTGTTGCCGTTCACTCCACGAACCTGTGAGAGCAGCTTGTGTGCCAGGCCAAGCAGTAAATCCTCAGGCTAACCCGCGTTACGCAGTGTAGTCACTGGATCACTGAAGCTCAACTGCACCTTGTGGTGGCATGACCGGTTGAGGGTGTTCTTCAGGGGGGGCGGTGGCAACAGCCCGCTTGACGATTTTTGAGTGAGCTGACGTGAAAGGAAGGAGTCCCTTCAGAGAACGGGGTGAGTAACTCCAACATACGTATGTTGGAGTTACTATGTTGGAGTTACTCACCCCGTTCTGTGAAGAGACTCCTCTTCACAGAACGGGGTGAGTCAGAAAAAATAGCACTGAGTATCCAATAGTAAGCGACATCGCATGGCGCAGTTTCAATAGCAACTCGTAGGCAGGCGCTAGCATTTTTGCAGTTGCGTCATTCGGGTTAAATTGTACAATAAAAATTGTACCACTTTTTGTGCTAACGCATAAAGTATTTAAAGTATGCATAAAGTACGCATAAAGTACCCATCGTGTGTACCGGCTACAAGTACTTAGTTTCTGTTCAATGAAAGTGCTTCGGATTTCAGAGTTGGTTTTACAGAGAGTGTGTGTCCTGACCCCCCCAGCCTGAACACAGGGGGGGTCAGGACCCCCCCTGACCCCCCCCATGATTTACGCCACTGGTGAACCGTCCATAACACTAAGCAAAGAAGAGATCAACTATCTCTCATGTGCCTAGGTGCACTCACAAAATTGTAATTGTCGACCAACAGTTTCCACGCGTTGTATCGTGACGTACGGCTTGAAAGTGCACATGACTTGTTAAACCGCACATTTTCCTTTATATTGCATCGAAGCACTAAAGCAGTCAGTTGTTACTCAGCGCTCGTCCTGTGTGCTTCTTCGTTCGTCTCGTCTATTTTGCGCTGTTTTTACCTTTTACGATGTGTAACCAACTAGGCCAACGAAACACACTTCTGGGATTCTTACCGAAATATTTTCCTACATTGTAGCTGAACATAATACAAACTACCAGAAATAAATATTCAATGAAGAAAAGAATGTCCCAGTTGTTATGAATCGGCATGAAGAACAGCGGTAAGAAAAGCATTACAAGTGAATATAAATTTGTTGCCTTGCAGGATCAGTGCCTTTTTGGAACATCCACTGTGCTTTCTAAGCTGAACAGGCACTAGGTGGTG
Organism: Rhipicephalus appendiculatus; assembly: GCA_030522465.1. Classification (NCBI taxonomy): domain Eukaryota; kingdom Metazoa; phylum Arthropoda; class Arachnida; order Ixodida; family Ixodidae; genus Rhipicephalus; species Rhipicephalus appendiculatus. The sequence continues at coordinate 79,506 of JALIZH010012598.1, read as the reverse complement.
CCACCGTGTAGCCAAATAAACCAGAAAGTTGAAGCAAAGCCAAAGGTTTGATGAAATGAAATGATGATTTAACGTCAACATTAAATTTTTAAAGACGATAGTCTTTCTTGGGATACCTAAACGCAAAAATGTTGGTCTGGCTGTCTGTCTGTCTGTCTGTCTGTCTGTCCGTGACCCGATTCACCTACTCGACCATAGTTTAACTAATTTCTGAACGCCCAGCCATCTTGAACTGGTGTTTTCGTTCATACTTGTGAACATATTCGATCAAAAAGCAAATACTACGCATACCTGAGGCGCAACATTAATATGTAAGTATCAGGTCGTGTGCTCTTTTTATTAGAAAATACACAGATACGCAATTCTAAAGACCCTAGTGTATTTTAGGCTGTGCTGAAAATGCAAAGCTGTGCATGAACTGCGACGCTTTGCACGAAAAAGCGCTTTGCCGACAATAAAGTCCAGCCGCTGGCAGTGGCCCTTGGTTCAGCACAATATCATGTTTTTCGATGGCGTCCATATCTCGCGCAGCGCCGCCTCTATTTTATCAATGCCAGCCAGATGCGGCCAATTCAACGTAGAGTAAGCGCTTTCTGAGGCAGAACATTGTAGTATGGCCGGCACAATACTATCGTCTTTCGACGACATTTGCAGCGAAGCACGCAGATACGCGGCCATTTTTTTTGCATGGTTTTCGCATAGGATAGAAAAATCTGCAAAAAAAATTTAATGATGTTTTTTCCGCCCCCCTAAATATTGCAGCAGTTATGCTCAAAGATTGACATGAAAAGCAAAATGAAGGTGCCAAAAGAGGTTGTGGTGTCAACCAGATAAATTGTTTTACTAAGTGCTGAACGGATGTAGTTAATTGGATACCATTGTCTTGCCGCACGGTAAACCTGGCAGACTGGACGCTGCCCGAATGTGTGCCTGTGTGAGCACTGCAACCTGCTAAAGTCCGCACCAGGTTTACACTCGTCTGCCCATTCCACAAACCGCAGTGGCGCACTAGAACTTCCATGCACCTCTGTTCTGTACGGCCATCATGACACGAAGACTACCGTAAAAACCCAATCAAGTGGCCCCCCTAGGATGAAAGATAATCTGACAAGATTTGAAGGGGGGGGGCGCTTGCACAGTCGCGGAGAAAAAATTCAAGATAGCGCAGGAAGAGCCACTAGGAATAAGAAATGCACACCCAGGGTTTCAATGCAATGTGTTTTGAGTACGCATGTATTCACTGTTTCCAAAATAGTGAATGAAACAGTGAAAAATGGAGGCAGGTGATGGTGGGGACGCTTGCTCTGTCGTAGCCACATATTGTAAATGTTTCGAAAAAAGGAGGGGGGGGCCGCTTGCTCGGGATTTTATGGCAGGGAGATTGCTGAAGCCGTTTTATAAGTAAGAACGCTGATATTTGTGTCAGTTCTCCTTTATAACACTTTTAGGTGGTGAGATTAAGTTCTGGTGCGTTAAGTCAGCCACAACAAACGTCAACAGTTTGTCAAACAGCGTTGGTGTCATGCGAAAGAACTTCACGAAAAAAATCGTGATCTCCTTCACGCACACGGCGCATATACCAAGGGAAGAAAAAATTAGGTCTGAACAAGTTTTCCAGCTGGTGCACAAAAGTTATCTCATTGTGGAAGGTCAATACTGTGACTTTAGAGACTCGAGTTGTACACAGGAGTCACCATTCGGCACAGAGCAACCAAACCATTAACACTACACAGGTACGTCTCGATTTCATTGTCATGCCCAATTTTTAACGTTCCACAGTTTCATTCTTCCATTTCTGCGCGGCTGATTGGGAAGCAATGTTTGTGTCTCTGCACAGGAAGGTCAACGGTGACCAGAACGTGCCAGATTGAGTTTGCCAAAACGATCACCCATCCGCGAAGCGGACAGCCAATAGCACGAGGAGGCCATAAAATTCACACCGGGGTCATTCCACGCCAAACGTCCCAGCCATTTTGGTGACCATTTCAAATGTATTAGAAAAAAAAATCGTGTTTATATGATGCATTGAAAGCAATGAATTGCTCGAATATTACAAAGAGAAAAATTTTTTGGCCACGTGGGTGCCTTCTGAATTTCCCAGAATGTCGTCTGAGTGTTGTTTGTGAGGAAATTTATTCTAAGAGTATCGTTTGTTGTTTCTACACCAAATTTGGTTTACTCTTTAAGCAAAGGTGTTTGGGCAAGGTGCTTTAAGCCGAATAATATTAGTGACAGTTTTCTGCCATGTAAGCCTCCAAGAATTTAGCCAAAATGTTCTATGTTTGCATTTTTTCCATTGCAATATTTTGCCTTGCATGAACATCTGAGCAATGAATACTCAGTCCACAAAATATATAGTTTGCGCAAAAAATATTTTCAGACCCCTTAAATTTCTAAAGTTTACGGGAAAAAATCACGAATTTCAGAAAATCGTCATTTTTGTCCACATTGTGACGCAATAGGCACCACGTGGTGCTCCAATTAAAAATCAGCTTTATACCTCAATCGAAAGCAAATGAACATTTCTTCTTTTATGGCAAGTTTTATCATTACAATTTTTGTTTTAAGGAAGGAAATAATTTTCGAAGTTTCCGCTTGACGGCTATATGCCCATTCGATCATAGGACAGTTTCCTGGTTAAGTTCCCCATTGTCGTCAATGGGAAACATCGAAAATTATTTTCTTTCTTTAAACAAAAATTGTAATGATAAAACTTGCCATATAAGAACTGTTCATTTCCTTTCGACTGAGGTATAAAGCTGATTTTTAATTGGAGCACCACGTGGTGCAAATTGCGTCACAATGTGGACAAAAATGACGATTTTCTGAAATTCGTGATTTTTTTCCCGTAAGCTTTAGAAACTTGAGGGGTGTGAAAAATATTTTTTTGCGCACACTATACCTTCTGTGGACTAAGTATTCATTGCTCAGATGTTCATGCAAGGCAAAATATTGCAATGGAAAAAATGCAAACAGAACATTTTGGCTAAATTCTTGGAGGCTTACAAGGCAGAAAACTGGCACTAATATTATTCGGCTTAAACCACCTTACACAAACTCCTTTGCTTAATGTGTAAACCAAATTTGGTGTAGAAACAACAAAGGACACTCTTAGAATAAATTTTCTCACACAACACCCAGACGACATTCTGGGAAATTCAGAAGGCACCCACGTGGCCAAAACATTTTTCTCTTAGTAATATTCTAGCAATTCATTGCTTTCAATGCATCATATAAGCACGATTTTTTTCGAGTACATTTGAGATGGTCGCCAAAATGGCTGGGACGTTTGACGTGGAATGACCCACCTGTGATACTAGGTTGGTACAGGCTCGCATTTGCCTTTATTGTATCACAAGCCATTTACGATTGCTATGTGCTTCCGCGCATTACACGAGTATTGCAAGAAAGCCGTTATCGACCACATGCCCTTTTTCGTTATTCCAACCCCATCAAAATCGGCAACAACAATACTGCTCACAATACAGACACCCAGATAATTGCCCGGCTAGTTTGTTTCACCCCTACAAAGAAAAGGTACTTACGGCTGTATGATAAAATCCTTCCTGTTTGCGGGCCATAAAAACTGGTCGTACCCACAAACGTCGTTGTGGCTGCTGGCGCTCACGTTGACTCCGTTTATGTGCCAAGAGCAGTAGCATCGCTTGCCCCACCAGCAAAACTTTTTTGTTTCTCGATATCGGTCTCATGTTCCTGATCCGATCCGAGGCACTGATTCGTAGCGCAACACGGTTACAAACACGGCCGAGGTACAACGTGCTGTAGACGAGGCGGCACCATGTGCAGGATGTCGATGCCGATGATGCCGATGCCGCAGCTGTGGTTTTAAAGCACGTTTCAGCTGGTGCGTCGACTAGGAGAGTCCCAATGTTCTTTAAAATTGTAAAAAGAGGTTGCTAGTTAAAAATTGTTTTCATTAGTCACGTAACCGTCAACACGGCAGCCTGAACCGACGCGAGAAAACGCGACTCTACGCGCGGCAACTCACACACGTGTGGTTGCACGCCCTCTCACTCCTTCACAACGCGACGCGACGCCTGCCGACGCAAGGTGCATTTGGCGCGCGCTGACACGCTGCAGCGGATACGTGTGGTCAGGCCTTAAGTACATGCTGCCGCAGTATGAATGCCGACGCGCCCTACCGCTTATCAGCTTAGCGCTGGCCAACGACTGTGACTACCGCTATCAGTGCACAGGATGTATTGCTTGTAATCTGAATTTTCAAGCCTTGGGCAGAAGTTTGTCCAGTAAAGAGTTTCCTCTTGAATAGCTCGGCTGAGTTTTCTTCACCGTCATGACCACGTGACCACATTAGAGTTTCAATGAACTACACTAATTTCTCGGCGGGTTTTTTCATGGGTGAGACATGTCAGAAATTTGTACTTGACCATCCTGCTATGTAGGCACTAACCTATTTAAAATAAGATTTCACCTGGCTAAATTGGAAACTACAATTCCTCAGCTGTTTTGTTCACACATGTTCAGTCTTCATCAGAGTTGTGTGCTTTTGTGCGTGCTATCCTTGCTGCCCTTTATATTCGTTCTGAGTCTCTTTTAAGTGAGTGCCTCGTTCACTTCTCTCTATGTGAAATCATTGCTGCCGTAGCGTTTATAGATCGCTCTTTTCTCGTCATCTTTCTCGCGTGCCCTTTTTTTAAGGGAGAAACCACTTTAAGGTTAAGGCGTGTTCATCCACGGTGTCCGTTCTGATGGCTGGTCGAAACATGTGACACACAAGAAAGCTTCAACAATAGACTGATATCAATCATTATTTTGACAGAACAACATATAACACCTACAAGCAAAAAACCCTTTATCCTAGTCGGCGACATCAACGTAGACATTATGGACCTTAGGACCTACGTTTGTCGTCGACTCTTTATGCCACTCAATTTATATTATATGGGGCAACTCTCGGGCAACGTACAGTTACTCATCCATACGATCCCCCCCAGCTTCGCCCACTGCTCATGATTCACTTCGTGGAGATGCGTGCATTTTTTATATTGGCGCATCAAGTTGAATTATGAGTGCAACGGTATGCATGAAGAAATACAAACAGATTTTTAAAGATTGCTCTCAGGTGTCGTTCACATTACTAGAACCCCTCCCATACGAAATTCCACAGCGATGCCCTCGGATGTCATTGTCCGGTCACCGTCTTCCAAGTAAGTTATTGAATGCTGCATTTTAAATGACTTGAAAGAATCGGTGACATAAAAACAAAACTCGAGGTTGTAATGTATTTTAACAATTTCTGTTGCTACGATGATTCGTCTATTAACCTAATTTAAAGATGTTACAACCCATGGAAAGTGTTGTTGCGATATCAGAATTTCGGCTTTCTCGAGTAAAGAAAGACAATTTTCGTGCACGGAACTGTTAAACGCCCACTGCAATTACATGATTCGGGGAAAGGCAACAAAATTGGGAGTAACTGGGAGGAAAGCAAGCGTCAGTACTGCCAAGAATTACCATTCAACCTATGATGGTATTCCAAATGATAGTATCAGAACTACACTATAAATAAACGAAATTACCTGTTACTCTTTTTCGAGTCATGATTTGTCACGTGAAGTAAACTCTTTTTTAAAGGGACGCGTCATCTCTCTTTTTGGAGAGTCGTGCTTGGCACGGATCTACAAATAGATTACATAATTATCCCAACAAATCGTTTATGAGTATCTTCAAAGAAAATTATATATGTGGCTGATCAGGGCTCACCAGGAAGAGAGACGTGTAGTTTTTTCTTCTTAGATGGTGAATGACTATTCAAGCCAGAAAGAAATCAAAATAACACTGGCCGAGTATATATTACACATTAATTTCTGATTGCTTCACATACCTAATACCTAATAATTCAGGCTTTCGTTAAACAGAAACTTCCGGCCTTTACGATTTCCCACTTTTTCAACTTTTTTCACTATTCCAAAGCCAACCGTGCCGTTCTTGCCTTTATTTACCTTCATCCTAAGTGCCGCCGCTACTCTGGCTGCTTTTTCTGTGTACTTCTGATCGGTGAGAATATGCGCACTGTCGCTATCTGATGCCTGGTAGCGCAGCTCATCTGCAAAAAAATATGTCAAAGGAGCAATGATGTTTGTGCTAAGCAAAAATGAAACAAGGTTACATGCAACTCAACAAGAATTTTCGCTTAGCAGTAGGTAGTACTAACGATAGTAGGAGCAATGATGTTCGTGCAAAGCAAGAATGAAACAAGTTTCCATACAAATCAACAAGAATTTTCGCTTAGAAATAGGTAGTATTAACGATAGTAGGAGCAATGATGTTCCTGCTAAGCAAGAATGAAGCAAGTTCCGATACAAATGAACAAGAATTTACGCTTAGAAATAGGTATTATTAACGATAGTAGGAGCAATGATGTTCGTGCAAAGCAAGAATGAAACAAGTTTCGATACAAATAAACAAGAATTTTCGCTTAGAGATAGGTAGTATTAACGATAGTAGGAGCAATGATGTTCCTGCTCAGCAAGAATGAAGCAAGTTCCGATACAAATCAACAAGAATTTACGCTTAGAAATAGGTATTATTAACGATAGTAGGAGCAATGATGTTCGTGCAAAGCAAGAATGAAACAAGTTTCGATACAAATAAACAAGAATTTTCGCTTAGAGATAGGTAGTATTAACGATAGTAGGAGCAATGATGTTCCTGCTCAGCAAAAATGAAGCAAGTTCCGATACAAATCAACAAGAATTTACGCTTAGAAATAGGTATTATTAACGATAGTAGGAGCAATGATGTTCGTGCAAAGCAAGAATGAAACAAGTTTCGATACAAATAAACAAGAATTTTCGCTTAGAGATAGGTAGTATTAACGATAGTAGGAGCAATGATGTTCCTGCTCAGCAAGAATGAAGCAAGTTCCGATACAAATCAACAAGAATTTACGCTTAGAAATAGGTATTATTAACGATAGTAGGAGCAATGATGTTCGTGCAAAGCAAGAATGAAACAAGTTTCGATACAAATAAACAAGAATTTTCGCTTAGAGATAGGTAGTATTAACGATAGTAGGAGCAATGATGTTCCTGCTCAGCAAGAATGAAGCAAGTTCCGATACAAATCAACAAGAATTTACGCTTAGAAATAGGTATTATTAACGATAGTAGGAGCAATGATGTTCGTGCAAAGCAAGAATGAAGCAAGTTCCGATACAAATCAACAAGAATTTTCGCTTAGAGATAGGTAGTATTAACGATAGTAGGAGCAATGATGTTCCTGCTCAGCAAAAATGAAGCAAGTTCCGATACAAATCAACAAGAATTTACGCTTAGAAATAGGTATTATTAACGATAGTAGGAGCAATGATGTTCGTGCAAAGCAAGAATGAAACAAGTTTCGATACAAATAAACAAGAATTTTCGCTTAGAGATAGGTAGTATTAACGATAGTAGGAGCAATGATGTTCCTGCTCAGCAAGAATGAAGCAAGTTCCGATACAAATCAAGAAGAATTTACGCTTAGAAATAGGTATTATTAACGATAGTAGGAGCAATGATGTTCGTGCTAAGCAAAAATGAAACAAGTCTCCATACAAATCAACAAGAATGTTCGCTTATAAATAGGTATTATTAACGATAGTAGGAGCAATGATGTTCGTTCTAAGCAAAAATGACAAGTTTCGATACAAATCAAAAACAATTTTCGCTTAAAAAGAGGTATTAACGATAGTACCTTTCCCTACGGGTTTCCTGCGAAATTCAGAGAGCTATTCGCAAGCACGAAAAAGTAACACTGACAATAAGACAGGAGTGACAATGTTAACGGAAGAAACTCGTAATGAAGAACTGCGAAATAATGCGTTGTATGTGGGAGTGAGACTCCCTCGTCGAATGTGGGTGACGCTGAATTCGAGAAGAAGTGTGGTCTCGTGAATTATGCATTGAATTTGTGGCACACCGATTTCAGCCGTGGCAATCATTTTCGTAGCGCTTCTTTTAAAACTACACACACAAGAGCAGGAAAGAAGTGGAAATTTTAAGGGCTCGTTTTTCTTTGTTAGACACAATATTAATTAGAACTAACAGAAAATAATGCCAAGGAAAGTATAGGCGACGTTATTAGTAGTAAATGTAATGTATATGTGAGGAAAGAATAGTCGACGGAAAGATAACCTGCCGTGGACAGGAACCGAACCTGCGACCTTCGAATAACGCGTCCAACTGTGCTACCGCGGCGGCCATCCTCCCGTCCACTTGTTTTATGGGGTATATATGTGCATTTAAACGTGGGAGCGTCAGTCAGCGCCGCCAGTAGCCATGACTGCGAGTGTGGAACACTTTTTTTCTGCCTGTTGGCGTCACGTAGCTGGCAGGTGATTACCAGCTGGCAGGTGACCAATAATGCCTCGCATACTACCTGAAAGCATCAAGTCTGCCAGAAAGACCCTTGCTATGACCCTCGCTATGAATAGCGAGTGCCTCGTTATCTTTTCTTTGCCATCTGATCGTGTGCATTCTTTCAATCGCATTTCCGTTAGGGAAATACGTCACTGAAGTCTTGGTGGACCCCGGCATAGAACACTTTTATGTTAAAAGAAATGTCTAAAAGCGTCGGGTTCAGCATTGTGAAAACTTGCAGCGCGTTGCTCAGACATAGACGTAACAACTGTGACAGTTGTTAGTTCACGCTTGTCCTGTGTATACCTGTGCGTTCTTTTTGAGCGTCATTTATGCTTCAGCGGCGCGCTGTAAGCTTTGAGCTGCCTGTCGTTCTTTGTGTGACATTCCAATTTCTTGCTATCGCATTAATCGCTTCGCCCTTGCGGCAATTCTGCGACCTTTTTTTGATAGGCAACACATCATACGGTGAGCGTAGTGTGCGTGCATATTAGTCTCAATGTCAAAGATTTCTTAGTAAGACGATGCACATGCTTGCGCAGTTGTCATCCGTCTTTCGCCACTCTTTGGGATACTTTTTTAGGACATTCATCTCGGCTCTTGGCTCTGCTTGACGGGCACTGAGTGTAATGGATGCCCACATTTATACCCGCGAAACATGTTTATTAGAACATAAAGACATTTCAAATATCATCGCGGTCTTTTCACCATCGTCAAGACGTTTCCGTGAGAATCCTATATACTTCTTCAGGGAATAAAAAAAACGAATTCTTTATTCCTTTAATGTTCAGCTGTGCCAAATAATCAGTCTCAGGAGCAGAGAAAGAATATGCTGTAACAAATTTACGCAAGCAGTGTGTGACGATTCCTTCATTTCAAGAATGGAATGTAAAATCTTCTCACATACATTGACAATATAAACGCAAGGTTTTCCTGCAAGGTAAGGTGAAATGAAAGGACGATCCTGCCCACTGGCGCCTTCATTAGGTGCACTGGCTGCACTGAGAATCGCATCTCCACAGTACGTCACATATTCATGAGGGCGACGTAAATCTGACATTCCTTCCTAGAACAGGATGTTGATGGCATGTCCAGATGCGACATGTGGGCAACGTTTTGTCAACATGATTTGGGCGGAGAAACGTTGCTTGTGGCAACGTTGATTCTTAGTTACACGGATAAAAAAGAACATCTGACGGATATGTCTAAGGTTCCATTGAGAACATCTCCTGGATGTTGATGTGATATATGTGGTTTACTGGGATATGACTACAGTGCGTACGTCTTAAATAAGGGCATGGCATGGGGGCCCCCCATTGTGCATATTCATTGCTAAAAGATTTCTACATAGAGGCATTCACTGTTAACAGACAGATATTCAGACATGTGCATCATTTTGTATGGTGACAGCACAGATAGCGGAGTAGCAGTGCATATTAGAAATGTGACAAAGCAAAGTATAATCAAACATAACATAGCGATAGTATGTGGGGCAATGGAATATCACCACACTTGTGACACAATGAAAAAAGAAAAAAAGAAGAAGATCTATACAATGTTGATAAGTCGCATTTGTTTGCAGCGAAATGTACATCAGCAAAGTATCGACGTGACAATATGGAAGCACGTGTACATGCGCATTCTGGTCACCTAACTGATTTGACTGATGTCACCAAGGAATAAATCACGGCAGCAAACAACCGCTAATGCGAACTACGATTGTTCATTTACCTGTTTTACTGGCAAAAATGTTAACCTGCCAGGATTCTCGTTGATGCCAGATGCTATGGCATTAAATTTATGAATAAAAAAAGATTCGCGGACCTCCCTTTCGTAGTGCGATTTAAAACCGGATTCCAGTATTGTGGCGGTTAGATTGTCAAAAGAGTGGCCAGGGGTAGCGACGTGTTTGGACAGGGGAAGGCTAAGCAGGCCCAAGACATGCGACCTATGATTATTAAAGCGCAAGCGGAAAGGTGTCTCCGTTTGGCCGATGTATTGAAGGTTACATGATGAGCATTCCAGCAAGTAAATTACATTGCTCGTGTCGCAGTCGAAATTGCCTTTTATTCTTAGAGTAAAATTCGATGCAGCGCTCTTAACAATTTGCGAAGTCGTCATGTGGGGGCACACCTTGCAACGTGTCTTGTTACAAGGATGACATCCCACATGGGCAGGCGTTGTCATTTTAGATGACTTTAGTATATCCCGTAGGTTTCTCGAGCGTCGATAGACCGCTCGTGGGGGCTCTGGAAAGACGTCTTTGAGACGATTACTCTGCATTAGTATGTTATAGTGCTTTTTAAGGATGACGTTAACATTTGGAATGGACGCAGAATGTGTCAAAACTAAATTGGTGTGTCTTCGCTGCAAAGTTTGTTCCCGCGGTTTTAGAAGCGTCCTGCGGTCAATGGCAGCGGCGCGCATGATCGCGTCATTCACTATCTGAGGCGGATATTTTTGTTCAATTAGGGCGTCGCGAAGCCTATCACACTTTGTAGTGAAATCTGAATTATCAGAGCACAGCCTTTTGAAGCGAAGTGCTTGACTGTAGGGTATACTGGTCTTACAATGTTTAACATGGCTGCTTTTAAAATGAAGATATCGGTGAACGTCAGTTGGCTTCCTGTATACTTTCGTAGCTATTTTTTCGCCACATAGCGACACTGAGACATCGAGGAAACAGATGGCTTTCTTCGAGTACGATTGTGAGAATGAAATGGACGGATGAACCTTGTTGAAGTCTGCAATAAAAGTAAGAAGTTCTGCTTCGCCGTGGTGCCAGATGAGGAAAATGTCGTCAATAAAACGTTTGTAATAGTAGGGCTGTAGTCTACGCGATGAAAGAAACCGAGTTTCTAGTTGGCCCATAAATATATTCGCGTGGTTTGGACCAATTTTGGTGCCCATTGAAGTTCCGCTGACTTGTACGTAGTGTACACCGTCGAACTCAAAATTGGTAAGCTCTAGGATGAGTTTTAGTAATGTGGCTAATGTGGAGCTGTCAACAGATTTGTCAAATGATGAGTCGTCGTAAGCATCAACCACTGCACGAATGCCGTCGTCATGGGGAATATTAGTGTAAAGTGAGGCAACATCTAATGTTACCAGCAATGCGTCACCAGGGACATTTAGGACAATGATGCCAGCCAGGAAATGGGAAGTGTCCTTAAGATAAGATGGAAAAGTGGGAGGAAGCATACTAATAAGGCTGTCGACATAGCTTGAAAGCAGTTCAGTGACAGTACCAACGACTGACACAATAGGGCGACCGGGGTTATTTGGCTTATGTATTTTTGGCAATAAGTAAAACCTTCATGGAACAGGGCTGAGAGGGACTAATGAATGCTTTGCTTTATCGGGAAGTTTGTCGTTTAATATTAAATGTTTGATTGTGTCCGTAACAACGTTCTTAAACTTGTCGGTCGGGTTGTCACCGCGTCGTTCGTAAAATGTATCATCATTTAGTTGTCTCTGAGCCTCACAAATGTAGTCCGTCGTGATCATTATCACTACGGCGCCTCCTTTATCGGCGGGTTTAATTATAATGTCTGGGCGTTCTTGCAAGCTTTTAACTGCATTTCGTTCTTTGAGGGTCAGGGTTCCTTTGAATGAAATGCGGTTACCATAAGCCTGTAGTATGTCACGTTGAACTGCAGAAATGTACAAATCGAGGAATTTATCGCGCTGTGTTGACGGCGTTCAGTGTTGACGTGAAGACATGTTGCTCTTGGAAGACGAGCGTTCATGGAAAAATTCGCTTAATCTCATATTACGTGCGAATTCATCTAAATCCTTTACTAAGTTAAATTCATTATATCCACCAGTGGCCGGGCAGAAATTTAACCCTCGAGAAAGCACACTCATTTCCGAGCCGGATAAAACCACGTTTGAAATGTTTACTACGTTGGGACTAGGTGATGGGCTATCTTGTCTAGAATGGGATGGTTCGACGGTAACAGAAACATCACTCGTCAGTGGTTGCGGAAGGATGATATGGCAACGTAACAATTTTCTTGCTTTCTTCTCTTGAATTTCTAATTGTTTCCTTTGTTCGTACTTGACGAGCGAAGCCGATTCAGAAGGATCCAACAAGTGAGTTTTGCGTAACTGTTGTTCACTATTTAGTAGTGTTTTCACAGCAGAATTATAGTGGTCGATGATGATGCGCGTGAGAGCTAGGGACGTGTTCTTTAACGTATCGTTCCATTTTCCGACATTGCTTTGTGACATTTTGGGAGTTGCTGGTTGGAGCGAAATTAGAAGTCCTCTTGGCAGTCAAGGTATTTCAATAAGTATTTAACGTGGATGCCTGAAGTTTGTATTTCACACGCTTTTCTACCATTTTCCTAATTCTAAGGAAGCCACGACATTGGACAGTGTTGTCGGTATCAGTCGGAATCAGTCAATTCTTACAGGGAACAGCACTTTTCTCGCGATTTCTCGCTTTTCTACGTACAAGTCAGCGGAACTTCAATGGGCACCAAAATTGGCCCAAATTACGCGAATATATTTATGGGCCAACTAGAAACTCGGTTTCTTTCATCGCGTAGACTACAGCCCTACTATAATAAACGCTTTATTGACGACATTTTCCTCATCTGGCACCATGGTGAAGCAGAACTGCTTACTTTTATTGCAGACTTCAACAAGGTTCATCCGTCCATTTCATTCTCAGAATCGTACTCGAAGAAATCCATCTGTTTCCTCGATGTCTCAGTGTCGCTATGTGGCGAAAAAATAGCTACGAAAGTATACAGGAAGCCAACTGACGTTCACCGATATCTTCATTTTAAAAGCAGCCATGTTAAACATTGTAAGACCAGTATACCCTACAGTCAAGCACTTCGCTTCAAAAGGCTGTGCTCTGATAATTCAGATTTCACTAAAAAATTACACCATCTCCCGCTAAAGGGAACCATGTGTAGATGTGAAGCAGCGGGCGCTAACGCTTACACTGGCGGCGGCGTTGACGCTGGCGCTCATCGCAGCGTTGCGCAGGAGAGAAAACTGGGGAGGCGCAAAGCAGGCAGTGATGGAGCAGTGTTTCCTACTGGAACATGCCAATCGCTGCTAATGGGCAATGAGAGACAGAAGACTCCGACTGGACACAGAGACCCGCACTCCGCTTTTAGTTAACGCGCACGCTGCGAATTTTTATTGTTCAACAACGTACAGGAGAAATCTCCCACCGGCACCACCTTGGAGGTCAAGATCCATTGCCATATATACGGGGTGGCCAGTGAACGGTTGTGCAGCGCGAGCAGTCGGTTTTTTCAACCAAGAAACTCGCTAGCAGACGCTGCCTGCGTCGGCGTCGCGATGCGAGAGAGAGGGGGGAGCGTAGGAGAGGAGAGAGAGGGGGTGACACGCATGAGCAGTGGGAGTGTGAACGCCGTGGGCTGGGATGCGTAGAGGAGAGAGAGGGGGGGACGCGCATGCGCAGTGGGAGTGTAGACGCCGCGGGCAGGGATGCCTAGAGGAGAGAGGGGGGGAGTGTAAGAGGGGAGAGAGAAGGGGAGGCGCATGCGCAGTGAGGGTGTGGTTGCCGCGGGGAGGGATGCCTGAGGAGAGAGAGGGGGGAGAGGAGGTTTTTATTTTTATTTTTTTAAAGGGTTTGCGCATGCGCAGTAAGGGGAGCCCGCGGCACACCACCACCACCACCACCGGATTAAGCTTCGCCATAATATGCTTCACATCTAAAACTGTGATAGGCTTCGCGATGCCCTAACTGAACAAAAATATGCGCCTCAGATAGTGAATGACGCGATCATGCATGCCGATGCCATTGACCGCAGGACGCTTCTAAAACCGCGTGAACAAACTTTGCAGCGAAGACACACCAATTTAGTTTTGACACATTCTGCGTCCATTCCGAATGTTAACGTCATCCTTAAAAAGCACTATAACATACTAATGCAGAATAATCGTCTCAAAGACGTCTTTCCAGAGCCCCCCACGAGCGGTCTATCGACGCTCGAGAAACCTACGGGATATACTAACGTCATCTAAAATGACAACGCCTGTCCATGTGGGATGTCATCCTCGTAACAAGACACGTTGCAAGGTGTGCCCCCACATGACGACTTCGCAAATTGTTAAGAGCGCTGCATCGAATTTTACTCTAAGAATAAAAGGCAATTTCGACTGCGACACGAGCAATGTAATTTACTTGCTAGAATGCTCATCATGTAACCTTCAATACATCGGCCAAACGGAGACATCTTTCCGCTTGCGCTTTAATAATCATAAGTCGCATGTCTTGGGCCTGCCTAGCCTTCCCCTGTCCAAACACGTCGCTACCCCTGGCCAATTTTAAATGCGAATGCATTTCATAGTCGGGCTATGTCAAGCATCCGGCGTTGGCGTTGTGCGGCGTTGTCCGCGGAGGAGGAGGATAGGTTGAGGAGGTGTGCGCGCCGGCAGGTGTTAGATGTGAAGCATCTTATGGCGAAGCTTAATCCGGTGGTGGTGCTGTGCGGCGTGACCACCCTTACTGCGCATGCGCAAACCCTTTAAAAAAAATAAAAAAAACCTCTTCTCTCCCTCTCTCTCCTCTAGGCATCCCTCCCCGCGGCAACCACACCCTCACTGCGCATGCGCCTCCCCTCTTCCCTGCTACGCTCCCCCCCTCTCTCCTCTAGGCATCCCTGCCCGCGCCGTCCACACTCCCACTGCGCATGCGCGTCCCACCTCTCTCTCCTCTCCTCGCCTACGCTCCCCCCTCTCCCTCTCTCCCTCTCGCCTCGCGACGCCGACGCAGGCAGCGTCTGCTAGCGAGTTTCTTGGTTGAAAAAACCGACTGCTCGCGCTGCACAACCGTTCACTGGCCACCCCGTATATATGGCAATGGATCTTGACCTCCAAGGTGGTGCCGGTGGGAGATTTCTCCTGTACGTTGTTGAACAATAAAAATTCGCAGCGTGCGCGTTAACTAAAAGCGGACTGCGAGTCTCTGTGTCCAGTCGGAGTCTTCTGTCTCTCATTGCACATTAGCAGCGATTGGCATGTTCCAGTAGGAAACACCGCTCCATCGCTGCGTGCTTTACGCATCCCCAGTTTTAAATGCGAATTCATTTCTTAGTCGGGTATGTCAGGCATCCGGCGTTGGCGTTGTCCGCGGTGGCCTCGGCAGGTGTTATAGTGAGTGGATAGGAGGAGCGCGCTCTGGTGCGTGAGGGCGCTCGCATCGCGGGAGCTCGGCGGAGTTATATATGAAAAAAAAATTTTTTTAATAAAAGAAGAAAAAAAAAGAACAAAAGAAAATTAAGAAAACAGGCGCTGCGCCGTGCTCCCGACCAGGCTGCAGAAATTATAGGCGCCTTTTCCTTCTTCGAACCACAACCGCCATATATAAATGGAGTGAAGCCCGCGCGAAATGCATTCGCATTTCCTCACGATACCCTTCGGGGAGGTGGGGGGCATTTTTTTGACAATCTAACCGTAACAACAAATGTTAACGTCATCCTTAAAAAGCACTATAACATACTAATGCAGAGTAATCGTCTCAAAGACGTCTTTCCAGAGCCCCTACGAGCGGTCTATCGACGCTCGAGAAACCTACGGGATATACTAACGTCATCTAAAATGACAACGCCTGTCCATGTGGGATGTCATCCTTGTAACAAGACACGTTGCAAGGTGTGCCCCCCACATGACGACTTCGCAAATTGTTAAGAGCGCTGCATCGAATTTTACTCTAAGAATAAAAGGCAATTTCGACTGCGACACGAGCAATGTAATTTACTTGCTGGAATGCTCATCATGTAACCTTCAATACATCGGCCAAACGGAGACACCTTTCCGCTTGCGCTTTAATAATTATAGGTCGCATGTCTTGGGCCTGCTTAGGCTTCCCCTGTCCAAACACGTCGCTACCCCTGGCCACTCTTTTGACAATCTAACCGCCACAATACTGGAATCCGGTTTTAAATCGCACTACGAAAGGGAGGTCCGCGAATCTTTTTTGATTCATAAATTTAATGCCATTGCATCTGGCATCAACGAGAATCCTGGCAGGTTAACATCTTTGCCAGTAAAACAGGTAAATGAGCAATCGTAGTTCGCATTAGCGGTTGTTCGCTGCCGTGATTTAATCCTTGGTGACATCAGTCAAATCAGTTAGGTGACCAGAATGCGCATGTACACGTGCTTCCATATTGTGACGTCGATATTTTGCTGATGTACATTTCGTTGCAAACAAATGCGACTTATCAACATTGTATAAATCTTCTTCTTTTTTTTCTTTTTCATTGTGTCACAAGTGTGGTGATATTCCATTGCCCCACATACTATCTCTATGTTATGTTTGATTATACTTTGCTTTGTCACATTTCTAATATGCACTGCTACTCCGCTATCTGTGCTGTCACCATACAAAATGCTGCGCATGTCTGAATATCTGTCTGTTAACAGTGAATGCCTCTATGTAGAAATCTTTTAGCAATGAATATGCACAATGGGGGGCCCCCATGCCATGCCCTTATTTAAGACGTACGCACTGTAGTCATATCCCAGTAAACCACATATATCACATCAACATCCAGGAGATGTTCTCAATGGAACCTTAGACATATCCGTCAGATGTTCTTTTTTATCCGTGTAACTAAGAATCAACGTTGCCACAAGCAACGTTTCTCCGCCCAAATCATGTTGACAAAACGTTGCCCACATGTCGCATCTGGACATGCCATCAACATCCTGTTCTAGGAAGGAATGTCAGATTTACGTCGCCCTCATGAATATGTGACGTACTGTGGAGATGCGCTGGCTACTGTACGTGGCCTTCCCTTGGAACCGCAATTAGTAAATAATGGCCCACAGAGTTCTCAGAGCTTACAATTGCAAATAATGCAATCTATATATACTTGCATGAGATGCTAATGTGAGCTCTCAGAACTCTGTGGGCACATAATTTACTAATTTGCAGTAGTCGTGTAAAGTTATAGGCACAAAAAACAGTTGTAGATACTCGTACACAGTTTATTCTTCATAAACGCCATCACTTGCAAAAGGTAGTAGACAGTAGCATCTAACACTTTTCAGCAAATGGTAGTGGCTGATAATTGCCCACAAAAAACATGGACGCTGTAAATAGACAACTTTACATGATATACACGCATGCACTTGCTCACATAAGTTGGCATGTTTTCAATGAGTGTGACGACTGATTTACAGTAGTCTTTTAACCCTTTGTCGGTCGTCCTGTATTTTTGACATGGTAATATAAAAACCGGCTGTGCTTTATTGATATAAACTAGAAAGAAATAGTATGAAACAAATTTCATCAAAATGAAGCCAGTGGTTTACTGAAAAAAAGTGGGACATATACGTCCCACTGACTCATGAGAGTGTTTTCAAAAAAGTGGGAAAACACTGTCCCACTGCCTCATGAAGGCACCATCTCGCGATTGCATCAACGGGAATTTTGGGATGAAACGGCCGAAGCAAGTGGCACAGCGTATCACTTCTAAAGTTGTGAAAAGAAAAGTTGTGCGGGCCTCATTTGAGCAGGAGAACGCCGCCTGCAGTTGCGTCTCTTGAACCTTCAAAGCGCTGTGGTATGTCCCTGTAAAGCTTACTTCACCGCATGCATCGACCACTTTTTTTGTCCATTTGGCTGTCCTAGCTTTTGCTGTTGAAATTTTCGAGTACAGATGTTATCGCTGAACATGTGGCTACATTTCAAGAGGTATATAATATCGAGAAAAATATTTCCGCGCATTAATATCCGCAATTGCGCTGCGCGATAAGCGGGATAATTTTGAAGGGGATTGTTCCGATGCATTTATTGGTCAAGTTATATCGCAAATTTACAAAAACACATGATGACTGGAAGCTAAGATTGTCTCTCTCAAAAACCAGAAAAGGAGGATATTATCCAACATTTTGATTGGTAGGTTCTATGTATCTCAAAAAAGAGGAAAATTCAGAAGCGATCATAAAAAATTTACCGAAATTCAACGCTATTGTAACACTACATCCGCCCTTCGAAAGCGTGGTAAAATGTTTTTTTTTTCGAGATTACGATGACTTAGGTAAGATATGAGTGACTTAATGTGGCGCTAATTGCAACGGGTGATGTGGGAGAAATTTTTTTCTGTAGACGGAAAAGTGGGACGTATGTGTCCCACTGCCGCACAAAGGGTTAAAGAAAATTTACAAAGCAAGGACACTTTATGTGTCTTCAGAACAATGCTATCTTGATTCACAAAGTACTTTTAATAACAGGCACGTTAAGAAACCTGGATGCTAAAGAGAAAGATTCACAAGCGAATATATATGTAAGTGCAACACTGAACAAAAGTGTCTGTACTGACGTGACCCAGCAAATACACAGGAAGAGCAGCATCTGGTATACTAGTACACATACTTAGCTTTAGCAGGTTAGTACATTAACAAGTTGATCATGTACACTGTGAACAAATCATACAACAGAAATGAAATTACAAAAGATATTGAGCAAAACCGTCCAAAATATTGAACAAAACCGTCATAATCGTCCAACCCTTTTACCCTGCCATACTAATTTTGGTCTACCCCAAGTTAAGGAGCTGATCACAAGAGCACCCAGACGTAGGCGGCTAGATAGATAGATAGATAGAAACGCTCAAAGTGTCTGCAGTATGCAAAGAAATGCTTCGCATTAAAAAAAAAAGAAAAAAAAAGCTGCATAGCACAACTGCATGGCAGCTTGCCACAATGTAGGGAAAAAAATGAAAAGAAAAAAAAGAAGCTGTTTATAAACAGAAGGCATGACTGTAAAGCATTAGCGTTAAATACAGCACCAAATAATGGCATGACGAGATATACACTGCCACAATAGTAAAGGAAAATGAGGCTTCAAAAAAATTTACATAAATGAAAAATGACGACGAAATACCTAAAACATGGCATTAATGTTGTAAAACACTCCTACAGAAACATTTAAAAGCTGTTTCAGTTGGGTAGCAATGTTAAAGTGGCATATTTAAAAACCCTAAGCAAATGAGTGAAAGTGCATACTTTGGCTCATCAAGCAGTCACAAATATTGTGAACAGAAATGCCAAGGTAGCAAACAAGCAATATAGCAAGAGCCTGCATTGCACTTATAGGGTGTTTTTTTAGGTAATATAGACTTGTTAATAAAAAATCCTATGGGCTCCTTCTCCTATGCGCTCAAAGGCTCCTACTGTTTTTGCATACGAACTCCACGTTGATGCTGAAATACTTTGACACTGCTAAAATGACACTTATGTGACTAATTAAAAAATAGTTCATTAAGTTCTTAATTATCGACTTGAGGGCAATTACAAATATCAGAAAGTTCTAGTGTATGACAATTTATGGCATACCCTTTTTAGAAACCACAAAAGTTGCACGTAATTTGGGGTACTCATAATTGAATTGCAAGGGTAATAACGAAACTAACCACACTAGGAATGCAGGAAATGCAACCACGCTTTTGTCAGGACAGAGCTATCTGCGACAAGGAAGTGACGAAATTTAAATGAGGGTGCATCGTGGCCATATCTTTTCGTAAGAGCGGCAAGTCATTTCACTTGCGCTAGCGGATCACCCTACCTTTGCATGTAGCGTTGGTGCTTATTTATTTATATTGAGCTGTGCACTTGTGCACGAAAAAGAAACGCAATACCAAACTATTCTTTGTCTGTGAAACATAAAACTCTGGCAGTCACTGCGGTGCTTCTTCTCAAGGACAAGCGAAATAGCTTTTGTGCCTGTTTATAGTTAAAAAAAAGAAACAGATAAGCATCACACAGTGCACCCAAGGAATAAACTGTTTACTTGTGTATTTTGGAATGCATGTGAATTTTCCTGACCACATTCTGATCCCGCACACCTTGATTCAAATTTCGTCACTTTATTGTCATGTGTACTTCAGGTCTTACATTACAGAACGTTTCCTGTGCACCAAACGCGCTCATTTTTCACCCTTAAATTTGATGAACTTTTTTTGATTTCTGAAAAATGTGTTTGTCATAAATTAGGACGGACTACAAGTTTCGAATATAAAAGGCTGCCCTGAAGTGAATAATTAAAAAGTTAACCTACGACGTTTGGTAAATTAGTTGCGTCAAAATAATATTCGCCCTGGAAATGTATGTCTGCCTTTATATAGAGTTCGTGTGCGATAATGACAGGAGTGCCACTGTGAGAGTTTTTACAAATAATCTGTATTGTTTAAAAAAACACTCTATATATTTAACCAAGTTTGACTAAGAAGCTGGAGCGTGACTAAAATTATTTCTATAATCACAAGGCTGGCAGCTGCTCCAAAAGTTCGCTGAATCCAGAAAGACCAGTAAGAACATTTATAATATAACAATTTCCCGG
Organism: Rhipicephalus appendiculatus; assembly: GCA_030522465.1. NCBI lineage: Eukaryota > Metazoa > Arthropoda > Arachnida > Ixodida > Ixodidae > Rhipicephalus > Rhipicephalus appendiculatus. The sequence continues at coordinate 58,785 of JALIZH010012598.1, read as the reverse complement.
GTGTTAGATGTCAGTATCACGATATGAATATGAGGCATTCTGTAAAGGAGGGATCCTGAAATTTCAACCAGCCAGGTGGCACGGGGTCTCCCCTGCATGTTCTCTGAACCAGAATAAAGTTAATTCATCATCATCAGGGGTTCTTTAACATGTGCTGATATTGTATGATATAGTGGCCTCCAACATTTTCACATTCATCAAAAGTGCACCTGCCACGGCCAGTAAGAACATTCACTATACTAACAGATCGGAGTGACATATTAAGTAAAATAGCTATACAATTCACAATGCGCAAGTAACAATGGGATATGAGAAATGTGCAAAAAAAGGAAGAAAACACTGATGAGGCCCGATGAGGTGGTCATTTAGCTAAACCTTAAGTTCATAACCATCAATTCTCAAAGATCTTGAAGTAGAATGTGGAAGCACTGGCTGAAATAACCTGGTTATGTAGAGGTCACTTGAATTAATATGATAACTGATACCATCCTTTCTGCAACCCCAAATCACCAATGTCTTAAGCACACCAGGTGACATTATGGGTATCAGTTGATGTTGCAATGATCCACTCGGTGCAGGTGCAGCTCTTCGTGAACGCTTGCTAGTTGGCACAATGTCTATACCATAGTCTAATGTTGTGCAATACACTGATGTGCTTCTGTGTGTTCACACTCTGCATTTTACTCCCTTTTGACACTCACTTGCCACAGTTTAAGGCTTCCAAGGATGCTGTAGAGCTTTTGTGAGATGCCAGTAGACAAGATGCCCACTGCTAATTGCGGTGTGCATAGCCAGTGCATATGACAGTTTGTGCTCAGTCCAACGATGCTACTTGTGGCGGTTCACTCTGATCAATGCAACTCAGTCACTGCAGGTGCTCACATTCATGGGTGACTGAGAGTTCGTTGAGCAATGACCACCTTCGCCCTGCACAGTTTAAAGAAAGCAGATTATATATTTCTGAAATAACAGACGTCCTGTGCCTGCATTATACAAGTTAACTCTTGTTAGTAAAGAACCCACAGAATCATAAGGCATGCAAGACAAGGACAAACAGAAAACATGAAACACACTGGTGGCAATTAAAAAGCTTATATTTAATAGTGCATGAAATATACATGCAAAACATATTCTAGATTGCCTGCTCGAAATTTGTGAAATCACAGGTACGAAAGTTTGCAGCGAGATAGACTGTACTTACACACAGGCATCATCCAAATAGATCAGTTCCACCTTAATAATGTTGAAAGCCGGTCAACTGCTGCACTTGCTAAAAATTGTTGCGAGCTCAGTAAAGTTAATTCCATTTCACAATGCTTTCATTATTTTTATTTATTACAGCGTGCATCAAGAAACCCATATTGCAGCTACTGTCATCCTATTCTAATTTTCTTGAAAGCAATCACTTAGTGACCTCCTGCATAGACCAGCATAGTGTCCAATGCATGTTAATGCATGTTAACGACAGTTGGCTCTGCACTGTCAACTAGCTGGCTGGTGTTTCTTTTTGCAAGTGAGGTTCTTTGTGCTGTATTATCTCATGTACTCCTGATTACACAGCCCTTATAATTCTCAGCAAAAACAGCAGCCAACTCGCCTATGAAATTATGGAGGCAGAAGTGATAGATGGTTTAGGCAATACCTGTACATAACACCCTTCCATGGCTCTATCCCATAAAAAAATTACCATACTTGCAATATGACAAAAATTTTCTCCATGATCATTGCTTTAACCATTTCAGAAACTGCAATAGATACACTATGTCTATGCTCAATTGAATAATGTGGTTCTTAATTAAAGGAAGCTACAAGTTAAATTTGGATCTAGAAAAACATTCTACATGATGTCTGCAAGCAGAACAAAATCCTCCAATTTCTTTCTGCCATACAACATATGCCAGATGAGGCCACCTGCCATGCACTCGCACATTCCCCTTTTATAAGGATGGCAGCTAGAGCATCCAATAAATGGTAGTGTTTGTATAACCCAGTCATAACTGATCCAGACGCTGAGCGAATTCGACAATGCAAATATTCACTGCTCATGACTGCTAAGCCCTGTCAATTAGAGCACAAAAATTATACCCACTTTCAGAGTAGAACTGAGTGGCATTCCTCGGTAGGTCCTGTTTGGTCATAGGCATGCAAGGTAGTAACCACCTTCTAAAAGTCACAATGACGTGTTCTGGTTCATGATGTCTCGGGCTGCTGCACAGGCCGTGCGAGCAAACCCAAAACACCATCGTCTCATATAGAGCTCTCTTCCAAACTGACGGCCTCGCCTTTTTTCGTCACAAAATAAGCACTTCATAAAAAACTTCAGTGGTCTTACATGCTACAACCACGATATTATGAGGCTCACCATAGTGGAGGGCTCCGGAAATTTCGACAACCTGGTGTTCTTTAACGTGCACTGACATCCCACAGTACACGAGCCTCTAGCATTTCACCCCATCTAAATGCGACCAACACAGTCGGGATCGACACACATCTTCCAAGTAATAACTTTCCATAAATGTGCAGCAAGCAATCGAATTCAAAACTGCAGGTCTATCATCGTTACAGTGAAGTTCCGACGGCGTCGTACACACGCGAGCTAATCAGACGCCTTAAAGCCATTGCTTAAACGGGCGAACACACTAGAGCACATTGTCTACCATTACCGATGGCCCGACGCGTAAATACGAGACATCGAGACGAGCACCAATATGTCGAATATATCGAGCAGAGAACGGGACCTATTTGTAACGCATGCTGTGAAGCGAAGCGAAGCCACGGGCGCTATACTTCGTTGCACAAGAACGGTGCAGACATGACTACAATTAAGAAAACCTAAAGAACGGCACATACACACGTGAAACCCGCTCACGCGAACCACATTTTGAGACTTGAAGCGCTGGAATGAGCGTAATACTTTCGATTGGCGCGTCCTGTTCTCTCTGTTATATCGAGCGAGTGCATGAGGCAAGAGCAATGAATGTCATCTGAATGTCTAGTCCCTAAATGCATAATCAAAAGGCAAGGTAACACTGCAAGTTTGCCCGCCGCGTCACAGACCGGTAGCACTAACAAAAACGAAAGCCGCGGTCAGACACACGCGAAACATACGTACACGAATCCTCGAGGTTCTTGCAGGCAGTGTTACTTGAAAGAAGGTAATTACTAGCACTGGCAATGAACACTGGGCTCAAAACGAAGCATGAACCGTGGACAGGGTAGCGTGGACGACGTAAACACTACACAAGGCACAAGCAGGAAGCAGCCCGCCAAAAGCGATTAGCGCGACAACAGCGCCAACATCGGTGAGCACCATGGTGAGCACGGCCGGCGCGGCAGATGAAAATTGTTGAAAACATGGTGGCCGTTACGTCATTTTTGTTGCCGGACATTTGCCGGAAAAGTGGCGCTGAACTGCAACTTTACGCCTGCGCGGCGCCTTCTGAATTAAATCACACAGATATTGAGGCCGGAAAGCTTCAGACCTCTTCGGTATTGCTTATTGCGTATACGGCCTTACCTTAAATGCCACGATGTCGTAGTATGAAAAAGCATAGCCTCTGGGAAAGGCGGTTGAAGCTCGGAGGACAGCAGCGTCCTGTTGCGTGTTGTTGTCTTCGTGTGTTGCTGCGTGTGTTGTCTTCCTTCTTGTGTCCTCGTGTCAAGTTCGCGCTGCAACCAATTCCTCCTCGATTTGGGTTTCAACGCATCGCTGTGTCCAATATTTTCTTGAAATGGAACATTTTATTGCGACAGCATTAAAATGTTCCATTTCGAGAAAATACTTGAGTGTCCAATTCGTTTCTATCGCGTTAAAATTAAAACTCAAGGCACATTTTTTGCCGTCATCGTCGCAAGTCCAAGGACTTAGCGTGCGAGGGCAGCCAACGATCGATGCTCAAGTGGAGAGGAAACGTGCCGACCGTGTTTCGTCGCACGAAAGGCCCGTGAAGGGTCCCGGGATAGGGGGCGTGGCTGCCGATGAAACAGCGTGTTCGAGCCATGGTTCGAGCGGCCGCGGCGCGGTCGTCCTATCTTGAAAAAATTGGCAGACGGCTCATATTGCCACGCGCGTTTCTTATTTTCACTTTGCTCTATTCGGTTTTCGCCCTCAAAGGCTGTCAGCAATGCTCAGCGCAAACCGCGCCTCATTGTTCTAGAAGCTTCGCGATCATTGTAGATTGTTTTGTTAAGATTGCGCGCAAGACGCGACCACTCGAGATTATTCCAGAGCGTACGCGATGACCAGTGATAAGGCTAGAATGTTCGACGCGTGATGCATAAAAGCCGGCGCGCTCCAACGATGTTCAGTTCATCGACGGCCGACGCTCTGTTCGCCGCTATCAGTCTCAGCGTTTATTGCTGTAATCTCACCTTCAGCTAACCGGCCACAAGTTCGGACCAAATAAAGTGTTTCATCTTGGACTACTGCCTACTGCCTTCGTCAACGTCACGACCACGTGACATCTGGTGGAGGTGCTGCTTCTTTCATGTACCGGACGCCCCCCGTCAAGTCGTGAACCCAGCCCCAGTCGTGAAGGAGACGTCGACGACAACCCCGAGCAGCGAACAAGCCGCAGGCAACTAGGTCTACCGCCAGAGTACGGGCTTCTACCTGAAAAGACCCGGCAGACCAAGACCCTGACCTCGACCGCAGCGACGATGACAGCCCCTGTGCCGTCTGCGCCCATCCTGCTGCGGCAACCCAAGGAACCACCGACCTTCCGCGGTTCAGCACTTGAAGACCCGGAAAGCTGGCTCGAGGCATACGACCGAGTCGCCGCTTTCAATGCCTGGACCAGAGAAGACAAGCTTAGACATGTGTACTTCGCCTTGCAAGATGCCGCTCGTACCTGGTTCGAGAACCAAGAGCGAACCCTGACAACGTGGGACATATTTCGCACCAGGTTCCTTGCTACTTTCACGAGCGTCATCCGCAAGGAGAGGGCCGAAGCGCTGCTTGCTTGAAACCCGCTCGCAGCTCCCAAACGAAAACGTGGTGCTCTTCACCGAAGAGATGACCAGACTCTTCCGCCACGCCGACCCCGAAATGCCGGAAGACAAAAAGTTCGCTTCCTCATGCGAGGAGTAAAGCAGGAGCTGTTCGCGGGTCTGATGCGGAACCCACCGAGCACTGTCCAGGAATTCATCTCCGAAGCGACGACGATTGAAAAGACGCTGGAGATGCGCACCCGGCAATTCAATCGCCGCTCGACGCCAGCCTACGCTGACATTCAATCCCTCTGCTCAGACGACCTGCGCGAGGCCATAAGGGCCGTAGTGCGCGAGGAGCTTCGTCGAATGTTCCCGTCATCCCAGCCGCAGGTTTCCTCGATCGCAGATATTGTTCGAGAGGAAATCCAGCAGTCGTTGGGTACCCCTGAACCGCAACAGCCTCTGCCGGAAGCCATGAGCTACGCTGCTGCTGCCCGACGCTACGCTCCCGCTCCACGCCCACGTCAAGACACCGCGCCGCCGCAATACCGCCGCCCCCACCGCCGCCATCTCGCCCGCCTGCCGGCCAACGGTACACACCGAGGAAGACCGACATCTGGCGAGCCCCCGACCACCGTCCCCTCTGCTACCACTGCGGAGAAGCCGGCCACACGTACCGCCGATGCCAGTACCGTGAGATGGGATTACGAGGCTTTGCCGTCAACGCGCCTCGTCCACAGCGGGATGAACGACCACAAGACATCGCCGACTATCTCGCAGGAGCTCAGTGGACACCCCGACGACCATCCCGCTCGCCGTCGCCTGGCCGCTACATCTCACCGCACCGCCGGCAGTACACTGGCCCAAACCGGGGCCGGTCGCCTAGCCCGTATCCGGGAAACTAGGGACAGCAACCGATGGAGGTGCGGTTGCTGTACGACGAAATGCCGAAGATCCTCCGCGGCCGACGACGACGACAACGCGACGAAACCTGCAGAACATGACGCGAAGCAGACGTAGCCCTGCCGACGAAACGTCGCGGACCGACAAAGACGTGACGACGCAACAAGGAAGCAGCGCAACAAATCGACGTAGCCGTGATCCAATGCCGCGACCCAACCGCAACGCACGACGACGAACCAGCGACCTCGACGTAATATTCGATGGCCACAACGTCACCGCTCTCGTCGACACTGGAGCGGACTATTCCGTCATCAGTGGGCCTTTCGCGACGAAGTTGAAGAAAGTGAAGACTGCTTGGCAAGGCCCTGAAATCCGGACCGCTGGGGGTCATCTAATAACGCCGGCCGGTGTTTGCACAGCAAGAGTCACCATCAATAACCGGACTTATCCCGCCAGCTTTCTAATACTACAGCACTGCTCCAGGGATGTGATACTTGGGATGGACTTCCTACGCAAACACGGCGCCGTCATCGACCTAAGGTCTGAGTCGATAACACTAACCTCGCAAAAAGCGCTGCCTACCCAGACGACGCCAGGGATCCATGCATTGAACGTGATAGAAGAGCACGTCACCGTTCCGCCTCTCTCCAGCGTCATCATTTCCGTCGGCACCGAAAAGCCGCAGATTTCGAAGGCGTTATCGAGGGTGCACAGCACCTGCTTGTAAACCGTCAGATTTGCGTCGCACGAGGCGTCGCCGAGTTGCGTGAAGGGAAAGCAACAGTGATGCTTACGAACTTCAGCAACGAATACAAGCACGTGAGCAAAGGCACGACGGTCGCCTACATCGAAGAAATTGTGGAAGCCAGCAACGCTCTCGCCCTCGCCGAGCCTACCAAACATGCTACGACGAACCAAGCCCATGAACTAGCTTTCGACATCACTCCGAGCCTTCCGACGCATAAACAAGAACAGCTCAAAACCCTGCTGCTGCAATACAGGGACTGCTTTTCGTCGTCGTCAAGAGTTCGACAGACCCCAGTCGCACAACACCGCATCATAACAGAGGAAAGTGCCAGGCCACTACGTCAGAGCCCGTACAGAGTTTCGACGCGAGAACGCGAGGCCATAAAGAAACAAGTCGACGAAATGCTACGCGACGACATCATCCAGCCTTCAAAGAGCCCGTGGGCGTCACCCGTGGTGTTAGTGAAGAAAAAGGACGGAACCCTACGCTTCTGCGTCGACTATCGCCGCCTGAACAAAATAACGAAGAAGGACGTGTACCCTCTCCCACGGATTGACGACACCCTGGATCGACTTCACAACGCGAGGTACTTTTCGTCGATGGACCTCAAGACCGGCTATTGGCAAATTGAAGTCGACGAGAGAGACCGAGAGAAGACCGCGTTTATAACACCAGACGGACTCTTCGAGTTCAAGGTCATGCCCTTCGGTCTTTGCTCGGCGCCTGCGACTTTCCAACGGGTTATGGATACAGTACTGGCAGGATTGAAGTGGCAGACTTGCCTGGTGTACCTGGACGACGTCATTGTGTTTGCTTCAAACTTCGACGAACACCTCCGGCGACTTTCCGCAGTACTTCAAGCAATCAAGACCTCCGGCCTCACCTTGAAGCCTGAGAAGTGCCGCTTCGCATACGAGGAGCTCTTGTTCTTGGGTCACGTGATCAACAAGTGCGGAGTACGCCCCGACCCTCAGAAGACAGCCGCCATCGCTATATTCCCGCCACCCGCCGACAAGAAGGCCGGCCGTCGATTTCTTGGCCTGTGCGCCTATTACAGGCGGTTCGTCAAAAATTTTGCCCGCATCGCCGAACCACTCACTAACCTGACCAGAGCCGACGTCGAGTTCAAGTGGCAAACGCCGCAAGAGGAAGCATTTCAAGAACTAAAACGACGCCTGCAAACGCCTCCGTTACTTGCGCATTTCGACGAACACGGCGAAACAGAAGTGCACACCGACGCAAGCAGCGTGGGACTCGGCACCGTCCTTGTGCAGAGGACGGACGGACTGGAGAGGGTCATCAGTTATGCTAGCCGGTCGCTATCCAGGGCAGAGGCCAATTATTCCACAACAGAAAAGGAGTGCCTCGCCATCATCTGGGCTACGTCAAAGTTTCGCCCCTATCTCTACGGGAGGCCCTTCAAAGTCGTGAGCGACCACCACGCCTTGTGTTGGCTAGCTAACTTGAAGGACCCTTCAGGTCGTCTCGCAAGATGGAGTCTAAGACTTCAAGAATTCGACATTACCGTTGTTTACAAGTCCGGACGAAAGCACTCTGACGCCGACTGCCTGTCTCGCGCCCCCGTCGAGCCGCCACCCCCAGGAAGACCAGGACGACGACTACTTCTTGGGAGCCTTAAGCGCTGATGACTTCGCCGAACGACAGCGAACCGATCCGGAACTCAAGGGCCTTGTGGAATACCTCGAGGGCAAGGCCACCGTTGTTCCAAAGGTGTTCAGACGAGGACTAGAGTCGTTTTTCTTGCGGAACGGCGTTCTCCTAAAGAAAAACTTCTCGCCACTTCGGGCCAACTACCTCCTCGTAGTACCTTCCGCGTTACGTCCAGAAGTTCTGGACGCTCTCCATGACGACCCAACTGCTGCACACCTTGGACTTTCCCGCACGCTAGCGAGGATACAAGAAAGGTATTACTGGCCTCGCCTCACTGCCGACGTCACCCACTACGTAAAGACTTGCCGAGATTGTCAGCGACGGAAGACACCTCCGACTAGGCCAGCTGGACTTCTGCAGCCCATCGAGCCACCTCGCCGGCCGTTCCAACAAATCGGCATGGACTTACTGGGGCCCTTCCCGACGTCGAATTCCGGAAACAAATGGATCGTCGTAGCTACTGACTACCTCACCCGCTACGCCGAGACGAGGGCCCTGCCCAAAGGCAGCGCCGCCGAGGTAGCAAAGTTCTTCGTCGAGAACATCGTCCTGCGTCATGGCGCCCCAGAGGTCCTCATTACTGACAGAGGTACGGCCTTTGCCGCTGACCTAACTCAGGCGATCTTGGGATACAGCCACACAAGCCACCGCCGGACCACCGCGTACCACCCACAGACCAACGGCCTGACCGAGCGTCTAAATAAGACCATTGCCGACATGCTGGCCATGTACGTCGACGTCGAACACAAGACGTGGGACGCCATCCCTCCGTACGTGACCTTCGCGTACAACACGGCCGTACAAGAAACGACGCAGTTGACGCCATACAAGTTGGTCTACGGACGGAGCCCGGCAACGACGCTCGACGCCATGTTACCAAACGTGACCGACGAGGAAAACATCGACGTGACCACCTACTTACAGCGCGCCGAAGAAGCACGACAGCTCGTCCGCCTACGGATCAAAAACCAGCAGAGGACTGACAGTCACCGCTACAACCTTGGACGACGCCACACGGAATACCAACCCGGTGACCGTGTATGGGTGTGGACGCCAATACGCCGACGGGGACTCAGTTAGAAGCTTCTTCGACGATACTTTGGACCGTACAGGGTACTTCGACGCCTCGGCGCACTCGACTACGAGGTTGTCCCTGACGGCATTACGAACTCTCAGCGGCGCCGTGCGCGACCTCAAGTCGTCCATGTCGTGCGCCTGAAACCATATTACGCGCGTTAGTGAATTTGAGGACTGTACTTCTTGCTTTATTATTCTACTTTCTTTATTGCTGTTATTTATTGTTGCATGCATTGGCCACCTCCCCCCCCCCGTGTTCTGTTTTAAGCATCGGGACGATGCTCTTTCAGAGGGGGGGCATTGCCACGCGCGTTTCTTATTTTCACTTTGCTCTATTCGGTTTTCGCCCTCAAAGGCTGTCAGCAATGCTCAGCGCAAACCGCGCCTCATTGTTCTAGAAGCTTCGCGATCATTGTAGATTGTTTTGTTAAGATTGCGCGCAAGACGCGACCACTCGAGATTATTCCAGAGCGTACGCGATGACCAGTGATAAGGCTAGAATGTTCGACGCGTGATGCATAAAAGCCGGCGCGCTCCAACGATGTTCAGTTCATCGACGGCCGACGCTATGTTCGCCGCTATCAGTCTCAGCGTTTATTGCTGTAATCTCACCTTCAGTTTACCGGCCACAAGTTCGGCCCAAATAAAGTGTTTCATCTTGGACTACTGCCTACTGCCTTCGTCAACGTCACGACCACGTGACAATATACCATAGACGGCATTTTTTAGCGCAAACGTAGAAAAGAAAGGTGTACTAAGAAGAGAAGAGAGGAACACACTCCACAGGGCGAGCGCTGAAGGCCCGTGAGGGGTCCCGGGCCTTTAGCGCTCGGGACCCCTTAGCGCGCCTCGCCCTGTGCACTGTGCTCTTCTCTTCTCTTCTTAGTACACCTTTCTTTTCTACGTTTGCGCTAAAAATGCCGTCCGTGCTGAGTTACCGCCTCTCATTTTGCATTGATGATATAATAACGCACGAAGACTTCGCTTCGCTCGCTGTAGCCCCCGCGTTTCCTGACGCCAGCGTTTTGTTGAAGTACGCCAGGTCGGATGCTAAATGAGTAAGCTGCTGGCCTAGCGTGGCCTAGCTTATTAGTTTTGCATTGATTCGCCCTTGCGGCGAAATTTTTTCACGCAACAGGGGCTTCATACACCGAGAGAAATGACGAAAATTCACCGTTCGCAGTAGATCACATAAGTCGGTAGGTTCAATGTGTGCAGGGAAACAGTTATTCTCACATCACCGCAAAAATTCAAGCTTTCATTTGTCCATTTCCCACGTCTACGAGTACTTAAGTAGCTGACCTCTGGGTGACATTCTCTGGAGGTTATTAAAGAAAAACTATGGGCTGTTGAATTGTAAAGCTTCTGCAACATACATTAGAGGTCATATTACAAAATCCATAAGCCGTCTATTTTTTTGGTAAAAGCAGCATACCATAGACATCCATAAATTTGAGTGCAATAAACGTGCGTGGCTGGGACGTCTCGCAGATGTCGTTCATAGATTTAGACATTCGGATCTTATTCGTACATCGCAGAGATATTTGTGGTTTATTGGGATGCGTGTATGCCCTGACGAAGGCCGGTCCCCGGCCGCAACGTTGGCAATAAAGCATCGTTCTTCGTTCGTTCGTCCACTTCACTTGTGCACCCTAGAATAATACCGAATCCAGGAAGACCTTCTAGACACATATATATATATATATGTATATATATATATATATGTATATATATATATATATATATATATATATATATATATATATATATATATATATATATATATATATATATATATATATATATATATATATATATATATATGCCACAGGTGTTAAAATGCCGCTGGCGGTTTTTAGGCATACTAACCACTAGATTTTCGGCCAGGAGACAACGCGAATTGCAGATATGCTTGCCAAAAGATCAACACCATTAGAGAGAGAGAGAATGAACTTTATTAAAGGTCCTGAAGGAGCCTGGGCACCCCTTACGGGGGCCGGCCCGGTGGCTCCGCCCATGTGGGGACTGGGAGTCGGAGCTCGCCAGCCACCTTTTGGGAATTCTGGACAGCCTGGTGTTGAGGGCCCTGTCAGGGCTCCTGAGGTGGTTGAACCAGTCGTTCTCGGTGGCAGGAGACCCGAAGCAAGCGTTTAGCGCGGGACACTGCCACAGCATGTGAGTTAAGTCGCACTTCGGATGTTGACATTTAGGGCATTCTGGCCTTATATCTGGGAGGTATTTGCTGCAGATATATGGGCCGGGGTAACTGTGCGTTTGGAGGAGTCTAAGCGTTAGTTGTTGTGCTTTATTTAGTGTTGAGTGAGGTGAGGGCAATTCCTTTCTAGATAACTTATAGTGCGAGCAAATCTCGTGATAGGAGAGGAGAGGCTCCAGGTGCGTGTTGGGGTCCCCGGCCGGTGAACCGGCCCGCATCCCCGCGCGGCGCGTAAGATCTCGCGCGAGGTTATGGGCCAGCTCATTACCGTTGGGGACCCCTGGTTGAACGTTGAGGCCTTCGTGCCCCGGGAACCACTGGATATGCTTGTCTGCGTTTATTTGAGCGGATGCTAGAACGCTTAAGGTCGCCTGGCATAGTCTACCGCGGCGGTATGCCAGTGCAGCGGGTTTGGAGTCCGTAAATATTGTGTCGCGCTGAGGGAGGGCTAGAGCAAGGGCAATGGCCACTTGTTCGGCCTCGCAGGCGTTCATTGTTTGTATGGTAAGAGCATTGAGGGCTGTGCCGTCGGGGGCGACCGCCGCAGCCACAAAGTAGGGTTTGTCTACGTATTTAGCGGCGTCTACAAAAGCCACGTCTGCCGCGTGTAGGGTGGCTGCTTTTAGTAAGGCTTGAGCGCGTGCCCTTCTTCGAGTCCGATTATGCACCGGGTGCATGTTTCTGGGAAAGGGTAGTACGGTGATTTTAGCGCGAAGGTGTTGCGGTAATGGTGTTGGATCGTTGACTTGAGTTGGGATAGGAAGACTTATGTGTGAGAGGAGTTCTCGGCCCGCAGCTGTCGAGGACAGGCGTACGAGCTGGGACATTCTTTGTGCTTCTGTGATTTCTTTGAACGTGTTATGTAACCCAAGGGCTAGAAGGCGCTGCGTGCTTGTCGTCATGGGTAGACCAAGTACTCGTTTCGTGCATTTTCGGATGAGGTTGTCTATTTTAGTTTCATCGCCTTTGCTCCACGGGTGAGCGCAGGCCACGTAGTGAACGAGGCACATTAAGAACGCGTGAAAGATGCGTAGTAAGCTCTCTTCTGTGAGTCCTGCGTGTCTGTTAGCAACGCGTCGGGCGAGGTGAATGACTGCCTCAGCTTTTTTGGTGAGATGTGTGATTGTTAAGTCGTTTTTGCCATTCTCCTGCAGGGTAAGAGAGTTGCGTGTCCACTTACTTTCGGTGAGCGCAGGGTTCGATAACACAGCGGTCGCCCCGGCCAAAATGCAGCCGTAAATAGCTGCCAGGTTTTCCACTCCATTCTCCAGGTGAATGCAGATGCGGTCTCCTGGAGCTACACCGTTGTTCCGGAAACCCATAGCATATCTTTGCATGTGAGCCAAGGTTTCCCTTCGGGTGAGGCTGACGCCATCGCTGACCTGCAATGATGCGCTACAATTACGCGTTTGAAAATTTTAGTGCAGTTTTCGGAAAGAGAACCAGCGCAGTATAAGCGGAAATGGTTTATCTTAACAGGCGATTTCTCTCTTCGCAGGTCATATATCACTATTTTTACTCTCTTAACCTTCTCCCTCCGTCAATGATTATTTACCATCTCTTCAGCAATCCCGAGCAAGAGCTCACCCTCTTACTATGCAAACACTAGCAACTAGTGTGGCAATAGGTGGAATATACTTTCGATGCAGTGATTTTGGAAGTCTGAACTACTGCTGAACCCGCCTTACAAGGCTTTCATTTAGCGATTATAGATGTGGTTCATTGGGAAATATTGCGCAGACCATTGTAGTTCCTGTGCCGCAAGCTAAATGGCACTACTATTTGCGTGCATTTGTTTATTAAGCTTACCAAACATTTGTCCAATCCAGTAAGAGTACGCGTGATCACTCTGGTCACCTCCTCAGAATTACTTAACAGACAATTCAGAAGCGATCCAGAACCGTGCTCGTCCTTTGATCTCGGGGAATGATAACAAATCTAGTGTAACCCAGTTAAAGTTACAACTTTCACTTGTCCCATTGACAACCCTTCGAAACATTTCCGTTTTTCTCCCTCTCATAACTAGGACCATGCTGCTCACTCACCAATGGCGTACTTGCAGCGTCCCGCTTACACATCGCATAGACTACATAATAACTGCAGCTACAACCGCATCTACGGCACCACTAATGCTTTTAACTTCTCGCCACTCCAGCATGCCCTTCGCCAGTGGAACGATCTTCCGAAAATGATCGTCCTAAATCGTGATCACGGTAAATTTCGCGAGCATCTCCTCAATCATTTTATTGATAATGCTTCACTGGTTTGTTTGTTCCGACGATTCATACGTCCCTTCTTTTCTTTTCGTTTTTTTTATTTCATCACCTTTTGTTGCTGTTGCTTTAAGACTTGTTTGCGATGTGCGCCGTTATATCCCTGCTAATAGCAGCCATCTTCGCAATTTCCGTAGCGCGTATGCATTCTACAAGTCAAATCCATTTCGCATGCTCCTTTTAAAGAGATAACGTTAAAGCGGTCGTTTCGCAGAAATTCCGGCGCCGGTGACGGCGTCGTTGGTTGTTAGCGAAAAATCATCATCTTCCCCGTGACCAAGAAATAGAAAAAGATGCAAATAAAATATATAATACGAACTTTAGGTTCGAGTGAGAATCGAACCCAGGTCGTCTGCATGAGAAGAAGGAGTTCTACCACAGAGCTACGCTATTGCTTGAAACTAGTTCGAAAAAAAAAAACACTATATCAATGCCATGTATTGGAAGGAGTCTTCTTAACGCATATAATATTGGGGGGGGCAGAAGCGTACAATAGCGCCAGGCGCCAAAACACGTGAATCGTGCAACGAGTGGGTCTTCTAAAGGTCCAGCCATTGCATAGCGCTCAAGCACATTTCACATCATCAGCTGCAAAAGCATCAACAAAATGAGGAGCTGCGTAGGTTCGTGTGTTGCCTTACGGACGCGTAGCGGGCCCTTCGCTGATTCGAAAAAGGAATTATGGCGTAGTGGGCGCTTAATAACTGTACTTGCATAGGCAATCTAGGATAGTTTGAAATGGCCAATGTTACGCACACAGTCGTTCGTATCCTTACGGCACGGTTGGCCCATGCACCGAGAACCGAAGCCCGGCTAGCAATTGAGAAGGCGATGCGCACGGGGAACGATTACGCTATCGCGCCCCTATCTTGAAGGAGAAGCTCAAGTGTCCTCCAAGTTTTTGTGTTTCACACTTGCTGAATAATGATGTGTGGTAATCTAACGTCGCAAACTATGTGCTAGCTTTCTACTAGCACATAGTTTGGCGTATTCGCCGTATTTTTATGTTGACCTACTTTGTTCTTCCTTTTGTGTACTTGCCTTTCTTTTCTATATTCACCTCCATTGCTGCTGCTTTTATATTTGACCCCCCCCTTACACAATAATTTTTTGAGGACTGTAAGTTATTTACAAATAAATAAAGGAATAAATAATTTACATCACATTTGGGAAGAACTACGGGTTGCACTGCAGTACAACTATCGTGTGGAATTTAGGGTGTGGGCTTGCGAATAGTCAATATTGATAATATAAATCAAGAACTGCGTGCAAATGTGTGTACATTTGGTCCAAGAAGGTAATTTCCGCAGTTATGGAATGTTTCTTTGTGTGGAACCTATTAAGAATAACAAGTACATGATTTTCGCTACAGACAGAACAGTGGATCTAGGGGCTCCTTGGAATGACTCTCCTACGGGGTAGCTGCGGTAGTTAGACAGGATAGTACTTCTGTCCCAGTCAGCGCATCATCACGGGGCCACACTAAGCCCAACATTGTCAATCATGACAGCAATGCCGGTCTTATATTAGATTTTAGGCGGCGTGCCACGCCCAAAACTTTATTGGTCTAAAGTTCACAACTAACCACTGCCGAATGTTGATAATTTTGCGAGCATGGCATTCGCGAACATTGTGTGCCGTGCGCGCCCTGGACATCTGCAAACTTATGTATACGTCGGTGGCTCCAACGGTTTCTTTTTATTAACCTCTTTCGTTGGATATGCCCTAGCTCTTGCCTGTGTATTCGTCTATAGACTTTCTATGGACTGTTCGAAAGCTTACCGTAGCTTTTTCTTGGCTTTGATTCTACGTGAGCTAGCGCTTGTTCACCGCTTATTCGCAGATGCCAAAAGCATAGAACGGACACTAATGTGCTTGAAAAACACCCTACTATATTAGGAAGAGCTCAAAGGGAGCCCCCTCCCCCCCACCCCCCCCAACAAACACACGCGCACGAGCGTACGCGCGCACGTACACACAAACAAAACATCTCTTGTTGGCGCTCATCTCATGTATTATTTTACAAAAACTGATAAGTGAACGCTGAACTTGAACTGATGGCGCAAATGTTAGACAGGGACGAAGAAGACACGTAAGACACGGACAAGCGCACACTAGCAACTAAATTTTATTCTTCCGAAAGCTTAGCTTAAGAACCCTCAAGCATGCGCACAACACCACAGAAAGAAAAAGAAAAAATAACATCTCTGAAAAACCGCTTGATCAAAACTTATCAACCAAAAAACTATAGTCATTTTGATAAAGAGTTACAGAAGGAACGCTGACACACAGATCGCCAGATTTCTGTATGTACATAGCCTCAGCCAGTTCCCGCGCCACCTTGTCTTTGCTCTTCCGCAAAATGCATGCGTTGCCCAGCAGTGGTTTACACGTGCAACCCTTGCAATTATATGGCAAATGAGATCCGGTCCCATTCCTTATAGACAGGGCGTAATCTGCTAGTCGGTCATTAATACACCGGCCAGTCAGTCTGGCCGATGTACACCCGGCCGCAGCTCAGCGGTATCTTGTAAGCAACACCAGTTGAACATTTCATGAAACGCGTTTTCTTCGTGTGTTCTTTCTCACACTCAGGACTCTTAGCAGACGACACTCGAGCACAAATACGAGTTTTCGCGGAGCCGAAAACGCTACCGGTACGTTATACCTAGAAGCCCATTGTTGAAAGAATGAGATACCTTGTGAATGTAGGAAATGACAAAGGGACGCTTATTCTTATCATTTACTGGGGAGTCACCACTGACCTCACACCGAACACGTAAACTTCCATCCACCTCGTCAGAGGTGCCTCGTAGCCAGAGGAAGCACTGGCAGATACGCGCTCACTGCTTCATATGAAATAGATTGAAATAGGTTGACGGAATGCGTGGTATCTGCAGGAATTTCCTTTTCCGAGGACGTGGGATCTGGCCGCCTGTAGTAAAGGAGGGAATGGAAGAGCAGAGGCATGCGAAGAATAGGAATGCGCACGCTTTCCCGCGCTCCGGAACTTTCCTACGTCCGCGTTTTGGAGGAATGAGCTGCTCTGTGACTAATAACTCCGGCTGCACCTATGAAGATAGCTGATAATATCGATGCTACATAATAAATTCAATATCTCTCACCCATTTTCATCCGACATTTTTGCTCCAATCAACCGAGAAATATTGTTGTATACTTCTACCCAGTCGGACCTGTCATCCCGCCAGTATTTAAAGCGCGAGGTTACGGCCATGCCGGTTTTTGACAATAATTGCGGCCGAGGACCACTGATTCCAATATAGTCGTTTAGTTCCCATTTTTACCCCCCGCCAAAATAGCGACCAAAGGCCTATTCCTTGTGGGAAGCACGTCATGTCTTCGTTTCCATGTTGTCTCCCCTCTGAAGCTTGTTTTCTTTTTACTTTTTTTGTGAAGCAAGACCAATGAGAGAGCGGGGGGGGGGGGGGCGCTGCGGTGGAACTTCGCGCTCTCCAGTGGGGAACCCTGCGCACGCCTATAGTTGTCACTATGCCTGTAATTATCGGTGTATTTTGGGAGCCTCTCGCTGCCTCTTACGCAGCTTGGAATTCTAAGGTCTATACGATGTACAATTGTATGCACTTGAGGGCTGGCTTTACTGGACTTGCACTCAAACTGTTAACAACGTCGCGCTCAAGTTTTCGTGCGAAAATGCACCTTGTGCTTTCCCCAGCCTAAGGTCAACCATTGACTTGCTATGTAGGAGGTATAGCATAGGTGTAGCAAGGGTGCAGCAAAATAGCTGCGCAGCATGGGAGTTTATATTGAACTCTCGCTTTTGCTGCTGCATGGGAGCTTCTACAAGACAGCGGACAGCACGTACATTGCTGCTTTATGCTACAGTGCTTAGCGAGGTGTTCATTTTTTTCCTAGCTTCGACAGTACGCTTCTCATCGAAGAGAACAGTATACTCACGGGCTTCAGCTAAGTGAAATTATTTTATCGTCGTCATGTGCGCTTTCCAGCCTGCTTCTGCTCGTTGCTTATGCACTCAGACCAGCTTAACTGCGCCTATGAAAACACCCATTACCAGGAACAATATGTGATAGAAACCTGAAAAAAAGGGTGCTGTGTGCTTACCAGTAATGGTTTGTCGGCGTTCACCAGCAGTTTCTCTTTGGCCAGAGTGTAGAAAGAGCACTCGGGAATTTCCACACTTGGGTATGGCGAGTAGACTACGCGGTCATGAATGGGGGCCTTCATATTAACTCGCAACCTCGTGAATAACT
Organism: Rhipicephalus appendiculatus; assembly: GCA_030522465.1. Lineage (NCBI taxonomy): Eukaryota > Metazoa > Arthropoda > Arachnida > Ixodida > Ixodidae > Rhipicephalus > Rhipicephalus appendiculatus. The sequence goes on along the minus strand of JALIZH010012598.1, from coordinate 40,716 downwards.
GCAAGAAATATAAAAATTCATGCGTGAACGAACTTCAAACAGAGCGGCTCAGGCAGTCGAGTGCGCTGCCGTCGTCAGTGGCGGCTGCCCGTTCCGGAAATTAAGGAGGAAAGGCAGTGCTAAGAAGGAAGGCAACTTGTGCGTTGAGGAGGGCAACGTAACTGCGTTGATACAAAGTGCGTTATTTATACAATAAACGCTCGTTAATTCAAACTCGGTGAATACGAACTTACAGTTAATTCGAACTGACTCCCTGGTCCTGGCAAAGCCCTGTGTATTTCTATGGAGGAAAACTCCCGATAATTGGAACGCGTCGGTATCCACATCGGTTAATTCGGATTTGGGGCCCCTGGTTTTCATCGCTCCTCCAGAAGTCGGTCCAGAGTGATCACAGTGTGTTGCGAAACCAAACCAAAACAAGTTTACTAGAGATTCAAAACTACAAAACATGAAGTTTTCTCAGCATAAAGAATTCGGATGCTGCGCTGGGGCTCTCGAGCGAGCTGCAAACGATGCACATACAGTCACGACGAAAGAAACGAAAGCAAATGCAGATTACTCATTACTTTTCATTTTGATCGTGTGTAAATAAACATGTTTTGGAGCATAAATAGTGTCCTATTTTCGACATTTTATGAATACCTATGAATGGATGACGGCGCTTGTTTCTGGCGTTCTGACTGCTTATTTAATTCTGTTCGCTGTTACAATTCCGTGAACTTAATTTACGAAATCACCTGCCGCAAACGTGTAGTAGCGCCTAGCTCGCGATAACGAGTCCAGACGTTGCTTGTTTGGGTTCTGCACGCGCAGCGTGGGGAAATGTCCGCTCATTCTAGCGCCTGCACGCTAATTCGAACTCCGTTTAATTCGAGCAATTCCATAGTCCCCATCGAGTTCGAATTAACGGGCTTTTACTGCATATGGTGCGATTGATTGATGATGCTGTAGCCTAAACGCGGACAGAATCTAAAAAAATTCACGCATCTCCAGGAAGTGAATCATGACTAGTGAGCGAAGCTCTGGGTATCGTATGGGTGAGTAACCATACGTTTCCCGAGCGTTGCCCCATATAATGCAAATTGAGTGACATAAACTGACATAGTCGACGACAAAGCTACGTCCTAAGGTCCATATTGTCTACGTTGAAGTCGCCGACTAGTATAAAGGATTTGTGCTTGTACATGTTTTATATTGTTTCGTCACAATTATGATAGATGTTCGTCTATTGTAAGCCTTTTTTTTATTCACATACACGCATATGTTTCGACTATCGCAACGGTTTTCTATATGACAGCGGACGGTGAAAGTCGACGGCAAAGCTAGGTCCTAAGGTTCATAATGTGTACGTTGAAGTCGCCGACTAATATAAAGGGTCTGTGCTCGTCGGTGTTTTATATTGTTATGTCACATTTATGATTGCTATTCGTGTATTGACAAACCTTTTTTTTTGTCATATGCTATGATTGATGGGTGCTTAAATGTCGGTGTTGTTACGGTGTTGCGGCCTTTTGTTTTGTTCTGGTTAACAGCTTTTTATTTTGTTCTTCTTAACCTTTTGTTAACCTTTTACACGGTGCTGTGCCGTGACGGACACCACGGACGTGGACGTGGATGGACAAACCTCGGCCTTAAGGTGATTCGCCCCTAAAACACCGCTTGAGGGTCTCTTTCAAGATTACAGTGCAGGTTTATAGGCGTTACCCTTTAGGTAACATTTCATGCCATCGTTGGTTTTAGAAGAAAGTGGAGATTGTAACATTTGAGCTGTAATATTCTTAAGTTCTTGATATGATTCAATATATTTTTACAAATGTAATTGTTTTGTGATCATAACACCTAATACTAAACACAGTTTAGCTTTCTTTCAAGAATAGAAAGCTTTTGAAAACTTTCTACAACCTCTCGTGTGCGAGTGCAGACTCAAACGGCACTTTATTTTTCTTTCGAAACCATTGGCACAGAACAATACCCTGTCATATACAGGGCGTTATTTTTTAGAAAATACACAATTTTATTAAAAATTGTGTGGCAGTCAGGCGTCGGTCCTTCTCGAGCTAGAACTCTACATCTAGTGAGTGAGTGAATGACTTTATTCAATTCTCGCGGGTTCACCAAAATGACTAATTAACAATGACTCGCGAATTAACCAGTTATTATTGACTTTAGGGCAGTTCATATTAAACAGTAGTAGTCCCTGACAATTTACGGCACACCAATCGTTTAGAAATCACGAAATTGCACGTAATTGAAGTATTCCTTATCAATTTCAATGCCGATACGGAAACTGACCGCGCGTGACGCGCTGAAAACAAGGACGCTCTGTTATGTCACCCCGAAACTACCCGTGGCAAAGAAGTAACGAAATTTGAATGAAGGCGCGCCGCAGCCCTATTTTGTCGTGGAAAGCGGGAAGAAATTTAACTTCTACCAGCAGATCGCCTACCTTTGAGTGTGATGTCTAGTTCTCAGCCGTTTCTTTTGCGCTGTGAGCAAGAAAACAGAGGCACCCAATTTTTGCTTTCTCTATGTAGCATAAAACTTAGGGTCGAACCAAGAAGTGAGAATTGAGAAATACATGGACGCGATTACCATGATAAAAGGGGAGATCCATCCGCTTCGGGATGAAGGGATCATACGGTTACGGAACGCCCGTTGTAAACGCACAACACTTGTCTTTTTGTTCGGCGTGTTATGTTTTAGAAGCGCGTCAAAAGTCGTTTAGTGCTTGACAACCTATGCGCCTGAGGGTGGGGGGGGTTGGTAAGGCTATTGAAGTTCGCTGCTTCACTCGGGAGCTATTAACTCGGTGGCAGCAATCAAAAAACAGCCTGCAAACTCAAGGATGCGGGTCGCCGATGCACAGTATTGAGAAGAGTTGCAGGATAGACGGAATGTTTGAGCGCGTGAGACATTTCTTACAAGAGATGAGACTTTTGTTTTTTCGTCATAAAACAACTTCCGATGTTGCGACGTGGGTATATATATATATATATATATATATATATATATATATATATATATATATATATATATATATATATATATATATATATATATATATATATATATATATATATATATATATATATATATATATTGTACCGAACCACAGCGGTGCTAGCTCTGTGCCAGCGTGAAAGAAGACGTTGAAGTTCGTGTGGTTCGTGCTTGCCGGGTTTCTTCCTGAATCAGCTTGGTTGACTCACTCTTTGTCAAGCATAATAACAAGTGTTCGTAGGAGAACACGCTTGTTGCATTTGGTGGAGGTGCTGGGTAATCCCCTTCCGCGTCCTGGAGCTCCGCAGCCGTTCACTACCATCTGATCCCGGAATGACTGAGTGCGTCGATCCCTTGCAAGCCTCTTCCACGCCCCCGCCTGTCATGTGCTCTGGTGTATTTCGTCTGCGGGACCCACCAGTCTACAGAAGATGTCGAAGACTGGCTGCCAGACTACGAACTTTATCAAAAGAGATTGAAAGCGTAAGAAAAAAACTGAAGTGCCAGACCTGATGGATGGATCTGAATGAAGAGCATGCATGAATATTGATATTTACCACAAAGGACCTTAACACTGCATGAACGGGCGCACCTTTTTGTAGTTTCCAGAAGGTGTCACTGTACTCATTTTCTGCTTTCTGCCCTTTTTGGGAAAAAACCAAGGAGTCTCTGCATCATAACGTGTAGAATTTGTGTTATACTTCTAACAAAAGGAGCTTCCGTAACGTCGCGAAAAATTTTGCGGTTTTCTTGAAGCAGAAAAATTTTCCTTGTCGTTACGCACATATTCTTTGTAATGTTACGGAATTTTTTTTACACTGATAGGTGTTTCACAGTTTATATCTACAGAAGAACGGCGAGAACAGACATTGGTCATGTAAATGCGAGAGCGTTATGAAAATCCGACAACGGCAGCGTTGGCTCGACGAATGCAAATAATAAATGTTATGGTTACAGCAGGAATCGAACTCCAGCATTTTGCGCGGCGCTCAAGTACTCTACCACAGAGCCACGCCAAGCCTCGGAACTGATTTGCGAAAAGAACCTATTCAGGCGTAATGTCAGTGAAACGTCAATTGTGGTTGCAGTGCTGCCCATCTAAATTTATAAACGTTCCATATTTACACCGATGATACAGGCGTCACGTCGGGTTAGCGTCAATTGTAGTTATCCAGGGCTACCATCCTCGCAAGCACAAGCATTTCAGCGTACCGCTTCTGGTGTTGGTAATAACCATGCTGCTCTTGGCAGCGTTACGCAACTGTAAACAACTGGTTATATAAAACATATGCGACTGTTCAACATACATGTCTGTGCGTATAACATTTGTGCATACGTTTAGCGTCATTTCGTAATGTTTCGCTCAGCAAAAAAATTACACCACAGTCACCTTCCCTCCGCATGCTTCGCATGACATCGAATCCTATGGCATGTGGGATCTGCCAAATGTTTTGGGTATGTGCACCTGCATGTAGTGGGTATGGGAACGAGAGAGGTGAAAGAGGTGAAGAGGAAGAAGACATGTCTTGGGATAACAACAACCTCGGCGCGAACTCAAGGCCGCTGAGGCTACCACTGCATCGCGTCTTAAAAAATCTCTTTGTTGGACGTTACATTATTATATCACTTTATGCGCCTTCACATCAACTGCAATGTGGTTCAGTAAAAATAGAGGCTTCACGATTGGCTCCAGAGAACATTATCTTCCTCGTGCACGCGGTTACTTGAGGAATTGTTCAGTTAATTTCATAGAGCAGTCAATCACTCACCCTAGCTGAGCACAGGCGTAGTTGCTCCTTTCTGTCAGGTAGCGGAATTCTTTGGGTTTGTGTCAGGGAAGCAGAGGGTGACACAAAATGTCACCGACGGTGAGTTTATCGAGAAAAAAAACAGCACTGACTGCCTCGCTTAGAGTACAGTACTGCCACTGCTAACTTCATAAACAACGGTGGTGTTCTTCCTATTCGGAGCCTATGAACAACGAGCACTGCGCTCTAGAGGCATCGTCAGAAGAGAGCACCCCACCATGTACAGTTGAGCGCCTTGGCCTTTATCTTACTTGGCATGCGAAAAGGGGAAAGACCTCGCCGGCTGCCCTCATATCTCCTCCTCCTGTTGAAGTGTTTTCGTCTGTTCGCTGATTAACGTTTGCAAGAACAGTTTCTCTGGGGCTGGATACGTGTTATCGGTATGGCCTGTGAAGACGTCTCGTGTTTGAAAGCAGTGTCGCTGGTAATATCAAAGGCACACTAGCGGCGCAGAAGCAGATGAGCTCAAATGGGCCTCAATGACATCAACGAGCAGCTTAAAATCCACTTTTGCGAGAAAAATACCTGCAGTGAAAATGAAATTTTCTTTTTAACACGAAAGTGTTTCATGCCGGGGTCTACCAAGTATATCCGTTACGGGTATGACGTTGATATAAGTAACGTTTGATATAGGAAAAACATTATGAAAATGTTCCCCCGCCGCGAATCGAACCTCTGACTCCTTGGCCCGCGACGAAGGGCGCCCGGTTTCTTACCAACTAAGCCACCGACGCAGCTGGAGCAACCTGCCAACGCGCCTTGTATCTCTCAAGGTAGTACTCACTAGCGGCAAAAACGCGAGTGACACGCCGCGTGCTGCAAGCGTGCTCGCGGCAGGTGCGCGCAATTGTGTTTCTATTCGCGTTTTACGCTACAAAGCAGTGATACTTGGAGTCTCGAGTTGTATAAGGAGAAGGAGGAATAAACGTTTATTTCACGAAATGGTATCGCGGTGCAAGACCCGCGTCTACCCTAGATGGGAGGTCTCCTGATTCCAGGAACCCTCTGGCTTTCACGGCCTCCTTGGCCCTGGCGACGAGACGTCGTTGTTCGTCCAGGTCCTCCGAGGCGAGCTTGGCCTCCCACGTTTCGATGAGGTGTTCGTTTGCTTGACCGGCGTCACAGGCATTCGGCGAAGGCGATGAGTTGGTGTTTATATTGCATGGACACGTGAGGATCATGTGGGGCAAGGTGTCAGGTACACCGCAGACTGGGCAGAGATATTTGTGCAATGTTGGGTACAGCCTGTGCATGAGTATGCCGTGTATGTAGGTGTTGCTCTGGAGTCTTCGCAGTATGGTGCTGTCCTCTTTGCCTCTTTGTTGAGCTTTGAATGTGGTGGTGGGTACTCTCTGCGTTCCAGCCTGTGGTGTTGTAGTATTGCAGAGTAAGTGATTGGTACGGGCTCAGCCTCCGTGGACGCAGTCCTGGCGTCTGGAGAGTGGGAAGGTATAGCCCGGTAGGCGTGATCGCGGGCCACGGCGTGTGCCGCCTCATTCCCCCTCCAGCCCCTCGTGCCCAGGAACCCATGTGACACACGTGTACGGCATCGGAGTGCTTCGGCGCTTCAGTATCTTGAGTGCTTGGGCAGACACACGACCTTTAGAGTAGCTTCGCATGGCTGCTTGCGAATCAGTAAATATGACACCTGCATCCAAGCACGTAGTGGTAGCAAGTGCGATTGCCGCCTCTTCTGCAGTTTCTGGGCGTTGGGCGCGAACTGTGGCAGATGCGAGCTCTACGCCCCGAGAATCTACGACGCTCAAAGAGTAGGCGTCTCTATTGGGATACTTGGCTGCGTCTGTATATCTGGCGTCCGCATCTTGGTTGTGATTTCGCCGCAGAACATTCACTCGGGCTTGCCTTTTTTCCTTGTGATGCATGGGGTGCATGTTGCGTGCAAGTGGTGCAGTGCAGAGAGATTCGCGGATGTTTGTTTGTGTCGGCTATAAAGGTTTCGCCGTAGTTGAGCCGCTGAAGCACTGATCTTCCAGTGGGCGAGAGCTTTAGCCGTTCTAGTTGACTAGCCTTGTGTGCTTCGGCTAGTTCCTGCCAGGTGTTGTGTACACCCATCTTGAGAAGTTTTGCAGTGGAAGCCGTGAATGGGATTCCCAAAGCGATTTTCGTGACCTTACGAATCATTATGTTGAGCTTCTCTATCTCTGCATTCTTCAGCGCGAGGTAGGGAGTGCCGTAGGTTACTCGACTGCTGAGGAGAGCTTGCACCACACGGAGCGTGTCTGGCTCTTTGAGGCCGCTTCTACGGTTTGCAAATCTCCTGACGAGACGCGTTAACTGCGATAGCGTGCGCTGTAGTCGAGGGAGTGTGGCCGCCCCGGACCCATCTTTGTGGATGTGTAGTCCCAGCACTCGTAATGTTTCCACTTTCGGGATGGGCTTTCCGTTTAGGGTGACGCTGGGATCGAGTTCATTGTAGGCGGCTGGCCGTCCTCTCGTTCTGTACTTCAGGATGGGGTGTTCCGACTTCTCGGGAGCGCATCGGAGGCCGCATTTTTGCAAGTACCTCTCGATCGTATCTATCGCTTCTTGTAAGCGCATCTCTTACGTTCCGGTATTGGATGCCCTTGTCCATAGCATAATGTCATCTGCATAAAAAGCATGTCGTAGGTCCGGTATAGCGTCGAGGAGCGGGAATATACAACCTCCGCAGCGAGTTGTATAAGACTTCAAGAATTGCTGCCGCGCCGCCTAAAACGCGTATGGGAACGGGAACGCACGCGCCGGCCGCGAGCGCGCTTGCCGCACGTGGCGTGTCGCGCGCGTTTTTGTCGCAAGTGAGTACCTACCCTCACACATTCTCTCTCGCATGGTGCTCTCTGTTGGCATGGCTTAGGCGTGACGGGTCGGTGTCGCCGCCTGTGAGCGGGGAAGAGAAGTAATGCGGCAGGACACATACTAGCGCCGATAGCGAACGATTAGTCGACGACGCAGTTAAACCATGGCGTCAGAGATTCCACGCCGGCGCACAATCTCGGAGGCCATGCTTTAACTGCGTCTCGATAGCAGGGAAAAACATTGGCCGCGCTAGCATCGGAGAGTCGCCGATGTAGCTATGTTCTCTGGCTTTACCTTCGTGTTAGCGTGTGACGGCTCTTTGTCGGAGTAGAGCATCTTCCACATGCACCAACGTTGTTTCGCCGACGGCTACTTCGGGTGCGATAGCACCGACTAATGAAACTGCTGCAGTGAGCGCGGCCGCAAGGCAGCGATGTCGACGGGCCAATGTCATGCCTTGGTGGAGCGAGACAGAAACCAGCAGGACGTAGAACGCCTGTGCGTGCTCGCGGCTCAAGCTACGAGCCCCTGCCTCCCGCGTTGCTGAAGCGCAGATTGGTAGTGTATGCATGAGCGCAGGAGTTACCTTATTACTCAGGCGCGCACACCGTACCACTTCTCTTTGGAGACGCGCATATCGAGTGCCAGTGTTGATTACGTGCTTGTTGGTGTCTTTGCGCTGGATTCACGAAACGCTGTGTCCAGGTATATCACGTTGACAACTTCAGCTACAACAACGGTTAATTCATGACCATGGACGTTAGTCGGCGCGATGGATATTTGCCACTAGGCGTCAACGTGGGTGTGTCCACGTCAAACGGTGTTATAGCTGTCAAACACCAAGAGACATTGTACAAGCTCTCATATATCGCTACGCAATAAGCACTACTTCTGCGAAGACACGTTTTACTTTCGTGTTATACCGATTCCTATGACGGAGGGATCAGCCATGTTTTTTTTTAATCAGTGGGGGGAAACGGGCTTTCTTAACGCAGGTCAGTTCACATCGCAAAAATAAATGCAGACAGAAACGCCCAGAAACGCCATTGTGTGGCTCTGTTGTTGCCTCCTAAATATTGTATGATTTCCGGGTGCACTACGAAATGTCCCATCAAAGTGGAATTCCGTAGCTAGCGTTTTTCCAGCGGTAGGAACCTCCACGTGGAGATATCAATCCAACTTTCGCTGAAAGGCAATCTAGTACTTCTTCGAAGTTCAGTCCCGGCTGTATCAGTTGGCATACCCTCCAGGTAAGCGGGAGGTGCGTCACTAGCCCCAATTTTTCCTATGGTGCTTGATAGGCCAAACTTCCAAGACAAAAAAAAACACTTAAAAAGCAGTGATACTGCATAGAAACACTGATGTTGATGTGCGGCAGGGCAACAGCATTAAGCTGGTCGTCTGCTTTGAACCATGTGTCGAAGCGCTGGACACATGGTGCGAATTCGGATGCCGTTCGCCATACGGCTGCTCGCGCCAACAGCCGCATCCGACAAATGTCCAACAGGTTCCAACGGCATGCGGAGATGTCATGGTCTCTAAGGATGGACAACGGCACAGAGCACTGAGGACTTCGAAAAATTCTTTATGCGAAAGAAAAGCAAACTATATATAAAAAAGAGGTAGTGAAAACCCTAAAACATAAAAAACATTCCCCTGCACACTCTATATGCCCAAACTAAAAAGTTATATTTACAGTTCCATCACTGGTTGATGGCCTTGACGTGGTGGCTCCGGCGCTGAGACGAAGTCTCGTCGTGTCCGCGAAGTACGCCGCTTCACCGGAGCATGACCATCCGCTGCATCGTCGGGGCCTCGTAGCGGCCGGTCACCGCCGCGTCAGGTACTCGCCGCGGCTGTACCGCTCGGCCTCTTGTGCGCAGCCCGCGGAGCACAGCCGCAGGACATCTCCGCGCCCTCAGGAGAAGAATCTCGCTGGGCCCATCTGGTCGCACTCCCGGTCGTGCCCTGCAGCTCCCAGTACGTTGCTGCGACGGCTGGGGTACTACCTCAGGCGAACGCCGTGCCGCTACCACCACTCGTCCGCGCCGCTTGCCGTTCCAATCTCCTCTGCCCTCTCTCCTCTCTGCCGGCCACGTCGCCTCTCGTGCCCGTTCTTCTACCTCTTCTTCTATGTGTTCTTTTTTCAATTGTCTTTCAACGTACCATCTTCTTCTTTCTTTCCACTATATTTCTTCACTTGATATATTCTTTTCCCTTATTTCTTCTTCCTCTTCTCCCACAAGTCAATATACTCATGACAATGCGCCCTCATTTCAACAGTTTTTCTCCATGAAAAACTGCTCCTGACGTCCCAGGACATTCAGTCGTCAATGTGGGTGATTTACACGTCCTCCTTGCTCTCCACCGGCACTTCACACCACACCATTATCACCAATCACGTCACAACACATAGATATCACATGTGGCATTGGACACTTCAGAGTTCACTAAACACACCTTGTCCTGTGTCTACGGTCACAATATCACGAAAAGTTCGCTATATCAGTAGAGTCCCATCATAAACGCTCTTTCACTTACAATACAGGACTCCCTGCACTGATCATTAAATACATTTGTCCCGAAAAGCTTTCTTATACAAAAATGCATTAACCCCGTACCAAACATACACGCAAGTTACTCTTCTCATCCCATTCTGCATGTTACTTCACCCTTTCTTTTCTCCTGTTCGTCTACTTGCAGCACCTTTCTACGAACTTTCTCACGTTTTTACGCAACCCAGGCCAGAACACTACCCTAGACAATGTCATTACAGTTCGCCTCACTCCTTTATGCCCCTTGGCGCGGCACTTCTCCAATACAGCTGATCTATACCTTGCCGGCACCATCAATTGTGTACACTCTCTGCCTCTGTTTGAAAACTTTCTGTACACCACGCCACCATTTACTACGTACGTCACACCTGCTCTCGTCCCTTCCTTCATCGGCGTATCTCCAATCCTACGTACTGCGTACTTAAGCGTCTGATCATTTCTCTGCTGCTGACCCAGCTCGGCTGTGGGTATGCCAAGCTCGCTCATTAATGCAGTGGTGTTAAACTCCTTCGTAGCTGCTGCACTCTTTTCTGTCGCTTTAACCTTTGCTATGCGTCCATGTATGCGTGGACTAGAAATTTTCCTTTGCCCAACTGGGTCGTCTACTGCTCTTACACCTTTCAGATTGCCTAACACTACATCATATAGAGGCTCTTCTACACAGAGTGCACTCACCCGTCCTCTGTAATATGGTGTATCCAACATTACTGCAGCCTCCGGCAAACGTCTATCCGACCCATCTACCAACATGACACGTGATGTTTTTCCTGTAAACTGCCTGTCGCCTATCGAACTACTTCTAACAAGCACTGTATTAGCCCCGGTGTCTCGAAGTACCGATACAGGTTTACCATTCACCGTCCCTTTTAACAACCGGCATTTTAACATTTTCCAGGCCACTTGTGGCAACAGCTGCACTTACTATATTCGGCATTTGTCTTTCCTTAGGGTCTACTTTCTCTGATTCTCTCTGGGCTACTACCGCTGCTACTTGATCTTGCGGTTTCCACCTACAATGCTCAGTCTTATGACTCCCCACATTGCAGACCTGGCAATAACTTCTTTCCTGTTGTACACCGCCTCCCAAGCGACAGTTACGGGCTTGATGACCTAGGCGGTTACAGAGAAAGCATCGTTGCTGCATTTGCTGCCTCCCGTGCTCATTATTTTGGTGTTTGAAGCTGTTCTCCTCTTCCTCTTCTCTGACACTGTCTCTATTCATATCTCCTAAATTTCCATTTCCCTGAGCTTCCATATATTGGTCGGAGAAATCGGCTACTTCATCGAGTGATCTTAGCTTCCTTTCCTTTAGAAAGACGCCTAACTTGGGGTGACAACAAGCAAGGAATTGCTCCCTGACCATGCACTCACGCACACCCTCATATGTTTTGGTAGTCTCTGCCATATCCATCCGTCTGTCAAAATAGCTAGACAAACGGCTCACAAACTGCTTCCCCGTTTCACCGTCTTCGCGCTTACATTTATCTTTCGCGGAATCCCTCAGAAGTCAGCCTGAACCGCCGCAGCAGCGCTTTCTTGACTTTTTCATAATCCATAGACTCGGAAGCCGGCATTCTCCCAAATACGCTCAAAGCTTCGCCTACTAAACGCAGACTAAGTGCCGTCGCCCACTCGCTTCTAGCCCATCCTTGTCCCAAAGCGATTCTTTCAAATCGGTTCAAATAGGCACCTAGAGCATCTCTTTGCTCATCAAATGGAGCCATTAGCTTGCGGGGACAAATAGTCTTTGCTCTCGGCAACTCCCTTTCAAGAAAAACAGAAGATCTACTATCATCATCTCGTGCGTTGGACGCGTCTGCGAAGCGCAACTTTAAGAGAAGAATCTCTTTCTCGGCTTCGCGTGCCTCGCGAGCTTCCTTCTCCGCGCGTTCAAACAAGGTAAGCGACTCCTCTCGGCTGAGTCCTAACGCAGTAGCAATTCCCAGCGATTTTTCGTAATCCATGCTCATTTGCCGTGAGAGACCAAATAGGTGGGATAATCAATCCTGGGAGGCTCGCCAATATTTTGTCATGGTCTGTAAGGATGGACAACGGCACAGGGCACTGAAAACTTCGAAAAATTCTTTATGCGAAAGAAAAGCAAACTATATATACAGAAGAGGTAGTGAGAACCCAAAAACATAAAAAAACATTCCCTTGCGTACTCTATATGCCGAAACTCAAAAGTTATATTTACAGTTCCGTCACTGGTTGATGGCCTTGACGTGGCGGCTCCGGCGCTGAGACGAAGTCTCGTCGTGTCTGCGAAGTGCGCCGCTTCACCGGAGCATGACCGTCCGCTGCATCGTCGGGGCCTCGTAGTGGCCAGTCACCGCCACGTCAGGTACTCGCCGCGGCTGTACCGCTCGGCCTCTGGTGCGCAGCCCGCGGAGCACAGCCGCAGGACATCTGCGCGCCTTCAGGAGAAGAATCTCGCTGGGCCGATCTGGTCGCACTCCCGGTCGTGCCCCGCAGCTCCCAGTACGTTTCTACGACGGCTGGGATACTCTTCCGGGAGCTCTGCTGGCGGACCTCGGGCGAACGCCTTGCCGCTACCACCACTCGTCTGCGCCTCTTGCCGTTCCAATCTCCTCTGCCCTCTCTCCTCTCTGCCGGCCACGTCGCCTCTCGTGCCCGTTCTTCTACTTCTTCTTCTTTGTGTTCTTTTTTTCAATTCTCTTTCAACGTACCATCTGCTTCTTTCTTTATACTATATTTCTTCACTTGATATATTCTTTTCTCTTATTTATTCTTCCTCTTCCCCCCACCAGTAAATATACTCAAGACAGGAGACGATTCGCACACCTGGCGGGCATCCAACTTACCGAATGTAGCCGCGCCGTATGCCGATATGCCGTTGACGGGGGCATGAAAACATCGGCTAATCTCTGTTTGTGACGTCAAATGACTCATGATTGAATAAAGTGATGCTTGAAATATGCCATTTCTGCGAGGCGACGCCCGTTTCGGAACTTGTGAGGCAAACAGTAGCACCGGCCATCTCGGCGATCTGGCTCGCTTCGCTTCCACCTTTGCACTTCACATCGAGGCGATCGCATAAAGAAAACGAAATGCGCATGTAACCGCGTCAAATGAGATTATAAGTTTTTATCGTGTTGGCAAAAGTAAGCACTCGGCGATGAGCTCGTGTTTGATCGCGAACGGCTAACGACAGTGCCCGCCTGGATAGGCCTATACTCCCGGAGTCGTGAATGAAGGAGGGTTGGTGCGATGTTTGTCGCTGGCGAAGGCATAAGCTTTATTGGCAATGTTCTTAGAGAAGGAAGCATGGCTGTGTAAGATTGTGTTGTTCATTTCGTTCTCCATGAAGATGATACGACGCCGTCCGAGCGTACAAGTTGACGTGGCCGTGGTGCCGTACGTGGACAGAGCCTGCGCGCGGATTGCTCGTTTGCCCCATGTGTCCTGAATCTTGAAAATTCGGCGAACCCAGCCTTCAAGGACACGTACACAAGAAGAGAAAATTTACGACCACACACGCTGGGAACTAACAGCAGTTAAATGAAAAAAAACATCTATATACTCGAAAAGAAAACCGAAAACGCACATGCGCTCTACAGGATATCTTATGGGAGAAAATGGTGGGCCTGTGACAAACGACAAGGCACAACCAAAACGCCAATGCCCTTTAAAAAATCGTGCACATAAAATCGCAGCGCATGGAACCTTCTAATTACGTTTGTCTAAAAACATCACCTCTTTTCGTGATAGCGAAATGGAAGCTACGCTTACACACCAACCCTGTCCGTGTTTTTGCATGTGTTATGCCTCAATTACTTCTATTTCACATTTCGTGGCTCCCCTACCAATAATGTCGGTGTCGTTAAAAATGGCTGAACACCCGCACGTTCTGCAATGCGCATGAGTGATGCGATGCGGGCTTGTTGGTAGCACATCTTCAATAGGTTTCTTTCGAGGGCTTGTTTCTTTGTAGTGTTTGTTAATTGTTTGTTAGATGACTTTGACACTGAGTGTTCCAATTTTTTTACATTTGTACGTGAGCGCCTTTGTCCCCTAGAAGTTACATTCGAGGTTACCGTGCAAGGAAGTATTAAGTTTTTTAGATGTTAATTTTACCTTCAGTGATGACCTGACATGCTGGTGCAACAGTCCTAGGGCAATTCAACCGTTGTTGTCATATCACTCAGCCCATTCTAAATTAATTAAGAGAGGAGTTGCGAAATTTTGTTTCACCAACGCGCTTTACAAATCATGCGTTCACTGTACCGACGAAGCATTCAGTCAGCAGGCTTTGCGTCTACAAGATGCTGGTTATCCCAGACAGCTCTTGGCGTCAGTCGCTGAAGGAATGTTGAAGCAAGCGCCAAAAGCTAGTAACCCTGAAATCATGCAAGAAACTTGTGTGCGAGAGAAAAAACAAACGACAGTAATTCCTGACATCCAACGGTTGCCGCACAAATTAAAGAAAATCGCACGGCGCGGAAAACACGATGTTGCTTTCTCAGCGCCTAATAAACTAATCAGCCTATGCAGAAAAGCAATAACAGGGAAGAAAAGTGCTCCGGACTACCAAGGAACACAGGAATAAATTTGTTGAATGTAACACCTCAGTCATCTACAGCATTCCCTTGACATGGGAAAAGTATTACGTAGGGCAATGAGGAAAATGCATTAATGATAGGTTTAGTGAACACAAAAATAAAGTTGGAAAAATCGCAAGTGATGGTGTTCTCGCTCTACATTATAACCTGCATCAATGTTCCCCTCTTTTTTGAAGACACCAAAATAACATCTAGAAGCAAATGTGAAACAACACGACTGATAATAGAAGCCGAACAGAATGCTGCACTTGGAGATATGTGTGTTAGCAAGCCATCGTTGACACTTTCAGCAAAAGAATTAGCGTATGTGCGCATGCCTTGAGTTTCCAGTGTTTTACGCTTTGTTCACCATGATCACGTGGCTGTGATTCGTAAGGCGAGTGCTTAAATTGCCACGCGCGTTTCGTATTATACTTTTGCTGTATTCGGTTTACGCCTACAAAGGCTGTAAGCAATGTTCAGTGTCGGCGTGCCGGAAAAGCCGCGTCATCTCCTCCGTAAAGATGGTGACGCTCTCATTCGGGAGCTGCACTCGTGTGTCCAGTAAGGCGGCGGCCCTTTCCTTTCGGACGACGCTCGCGAACGTCTCCAAGAAAGCGCCGCGAAAGAGGTCCCATGTTCGAAGCATGGACTCCCGGTTCTCGAACCACGTCCTCGCGGCGTCTTCGAGGTAGAAGTAGGCGCGCCGCAGTTTTTCGTCGGAGTCCCAGTTGCTCATAGTCGCGACTCGTTCGTATGTCTCTAGCCAGGTCTCGGGGTCCTCGCTTGGCGATCCATGGAAAGTCGGTGGCTCTCTCGGTGGCTGGATCACGATCGTTGCAGGGGACACAGCGGCCGTCATTGTCCCCGTCGTCTTCGTCACCGCGGCTTTTGGCTTGTCCGGTAGGAGTCCGTGCTGCGGGGGGAGTCCTTTCAGTCTGCGGCTGGCTCGACTGTCACTGATGGTGTCGGTGTCTTCTTCGCGACGTGGGCAAGGTTCACGGCTTGAGGGGGGCGTTCGGTACATGGGCCGTGAACCACCTCCACCAGATGTCACGTGGTCGTGACGTTGATCAAAGCAGCAGTCGGTATGTCCAAGAGGAAAGTGTTCATTTGGCCGAACTTGTGGCCGGTAAACGGAAAGTCAGACTACAGCAATGCACACTGGCACTGATAGCGGCGAACTGAGCGCCGGCCGTCGATCAACTGACAAATGGTTAAGTGCGTCGGCATTTATGCGCGTCATCGAATATTCCAGCCTTATCACTGGTTGTCGCGAAAGCTCTGGAATAAGCTCGCGTGTTCACGTCTTGCGCGCAATCTTAACACAGCGATCTACAATAATCGCGAAGCTTCTAAAAAAATGAGGCGCGCATTGCGCTGAGCATTGCTTACACTCTTTGTAGGCGTAAACCGAATACAGCAAAAGTATAATACGAAACGCGCGTGCCAATATGTGTGTTAGCAAGCCATCGTTGACACTTTCAGCAAAAGAATTAGCTTATCTGCGCATGCCTTGAGTTTCCAGTGTTTTACGCTTTGTTCACCATGATCACGTGACTGTGATTCGTAAGGCGAGTGCCTAAATGTAACCTGGTTTCTGAGAATAAACTATGTTGGAAGTCAGCGCCCAGTGTGTCTATATGTGCCTTCATTTTTGTCCTGTCGTGTATGTGGGCTACAAAGAAACCTATTGAAGCAATGCGCAGGCAGGTTCGCGCCTCCTCCTGAAGTGACTGATGCTTCATGTTCTTTCAAGCGAGTGTTCACACAGAGCCCCGTCTGTCTTATGTTGGGCAAGGCGGAACACTGGAAACCATGTCAACTAAAAAACTTCATCTCCTGCTAAAGGGAACCATGTGCGAGGCAGCGGGGGCGATACCTTACGAAAATGCAAAATATGGCCCATATATCTTTTATATAAGGTCTTATATGATCAAATAAGGGCACATATAAAGTCACATATGGCCATATATGAACTTATATGGTGTAATAAAAGGGTTTATATAACTCCCATATATGGGTGTATTTATATGCATATAAGGACACTCAAGGCTATATACTGTCATATATGAGAGTACTTATATGTATATAAAAGGACTTATTAGGCTGTATACTCCCATATATGAGTGTATTATATACATATAAGGGCGCCTATAAGGCTATATACTCCCATATATGAGTGTACTTATATGCATACAAAGCTTCTATAGCGCTATATACCGCTATATGTGAATGCAAATCGGCTATGAATGTAATGTCTAACAATCATCAAAATTAAGGGAAATGAAGCATTTGCTCGCTGCCTTCATAATTACTTGTGCTTTGGTGGGAGACACCTTGAGATGACTAGACACAACAATTATGTCGATAAAAGCGGCAGATCCCACGCATTGTTGGAATGGATGTAATGCGAAGCAGCCTGCAAAGGAGCAAATCATGCTGCACATAACATGCGTGTCATGATTTACACGTTAGGACCTGTCATTTATGTTCGTCATACAGTCACATCGCACAATACCAATTCTGTTGTATAGCTAGCTAGCTGAATGCAAGTGCACCATGAGCGTGGCATGTAAATCACGTTGTACATGACATGCATGTCGTGATTTTCATGTTACCACGTGCCATTTATGTTAGTCATACAGTCACATCGTGCAATACCGATTTTGGTGTATATCGAGCTAGCGAACTGGACGGAAGCACACCATGAGCGTGGCATGGTGTTGTACATGACGTGCATGTCATGATTTTCATGTTACCGCCTGCCACTTATGTTCATCATACAGTCATGTCATGCAATACCAATCTTGGTGTATATCAAGCCAGTGAAACGGCCGCGAGCGGACCATGAGCATGGCATGCAAGTCATGTTGCACATGACATGTCATGATTACCATGTTACTTCTCGTCATTTATGTTCGTCATACAGTCACGTCACGCAATACCAAACTTGGCGTATATCAAGCTAGCAAAACAGCCGCAAGCGTGCCATGAGCCTGTCATGCAAGCATAGGTCGGCAAAACTTGTGGAGCTCACTCAGACTCACTCATAAAATATATTTTGCGCTTAGGGCTCACTCGGACTCAGACTCACGAAACTGTTCCTGAGCCCGACTCACTCGGACTCACACTCACGAAACTTTTCTTCAACCGGACTCACTCGGACTCAAACTCACCAAAACATTACTTACCCAGACTCACTCAGAATCAGACTCAGGGCTCGATCTGAGTCTGAGTGAGTCCGAGTGAGTCGACTCATGAGTCCATCAGCCTGGAATTATCTTTTTCGATCCTGGTGTCAATGCTGTATAACACCAATATCTCACGTAATCGGTGCTCTTCTTGGCGCCTTTTGATATAGTACCTTCTAATACGACTTATGAGTACTCGTAAACCAGTAAGGTCATTTTTCATGACAGAGATGACAACATAAGATATATTTATCAAGAACTTCCTTGGGAGAGTTGGCAAGAGAAGGAGGTCAAGGCACTCCCCTACGTAATTCGCGCCTCTGATCAAGAAATATTGAAATGGATTATGAAATACACTGTTTCGGAATACGTGTGAGTGGACGTGAGTATAAATGTAATCCAGGAAAGGCTGATAGTAATGTTTAATATTAGTAGATATGAATATAGGTCGGCGAAAACAAGTGGTACTCACTCAGACTCACTCAAGAAATATGTCTTGCGCTTTGGACTCACTCGGACTCAGACTCACCAAAATATTCTTGAGCCGAACTCACTCGGACTCAAACTCACCAAAATATTACTCACCCGGACTCACTCAGACTCAGACTCACGGCTCAATCTGAGTCTGACGGAGTCCGAGTGAGTCGACTCATGAGTGAGTTCGCCGACCTATGCATGTAAGTCATGTTGCACATGATGTACTTGCACGCTACTTTGAATTTTTACTCCTCCTCATAAGCCTGCAGTGTATTCTAACCAATTTATATATATATATATATATATATAAATTGGTTCACATAACAACTGTTTATTCTGCCGACGTTTCGACGGGAACCCCGTCTTTTTCAAGGCATAACAATATTTCTGCGTCTGACGGGGTTCCCGTCGAAACGTCGGCAGAATAAATAGTTGTTATGTGAAGGCGCATCTATTTTTATACTTATATATATATATATATATATATATATAGGTTATAGCACAACGGAAGCGTTGTCAACAAGGATATAAATATTTATTTA
This sequence comes from Rhipicephalus appendiculatus, assembly GCA_030522465.1. Taxonomy (NCBI): domain Eukaryota; kingdom Metazoa; phylum Arthropoda; class Arachnida; order Ixodida; family Ixodidae; genus Rhipicephalus; species Rhipicephalus appendiculatus. Next base: position 21,782 of record JALIZH010012598.1, on the reverse strand, counting down.
GTTCCCAACAGTTTCGGGAGGGGACCTCCCTTCGTCAGGGGTTGAGTTAAACTATCGTCTCTAGCGGCGACCACTCGCCCTCGAAAACATCTAAGAGGAAATGGGAAAGAGGGGCAAAAAAAAAAAACCAGAACAAACACCCTCGACACAACACAACACGACAAATTGAGAAAAATTGTCCACAGTCGTTGAGCGTCCACATCTGCTTATGATCTCGTATTTACCGGTCCTCGTGGTGCGGAGGGCCACCCAAAGCTGTCGCCGCGGCGGCCGGGACGAGTCTGCGCCGCCACACGTGGAGGCAGGAGCGTCTCCTTAATGGGTCGGCTCTTGACCTTTCATGTCCGCTCATTCCTTGTCAATAGCCCCCCCAAATGGTAGGGGGAGCGTGGGCACTGCACATTCTACAAATGTGAAAGAGAGAGAGGGAGAGAGAGAAAGGACACTGCAGACGTACAGCCAATCAAGAAACAAGCATGGTCTCCATTTACGTTTCCCTATTGCCAAAAACATCTTGGTTTACCTCTCGGAGGCGGGAGAGTCTGCCAGGGTCCTCATTGATGCCGGATATTAATGTTCTAAATTTGAAAATAAAATATGCCTCTCGTTGTTCGCGCTCCCGCGTGTTTCGAAAACCTGATTGTAGAAGGGTTACGCTGATATTTTCAAAGCTGTGGTTTGGCAGGCGTAAGTGTCTGGATAAGGGTAGCTTCGGCAGTGAAGTGGTGTGGTACCGGTGGTTATTGAACCGCAGTCGAAACGGCGTGTCTGTTTGGCCAATGTATTCTTGCCCGCAGGCATTGCAATGTAGCATGTATATCACATTACTGGAGTCACAATTAAGGTTTTCTGTGATTTTGAATTTGAAATCTGAGAAACTTGCTTTTGATTCACATGTTGTGACAATGTGGGGGCATACTTTGCACCGAGCTTTTCCGCAGGGGTGGCACCCTGGTTCAATTTTAGCAGGGCTTGTTTTGGCTCTAACAAGGATGTCCTTCAGGTTTTTATCCCTGCGGTACACCACGCGAGGTGGTTCCGCGAAGATGGAAGTTAATCGTTTGCTTTGCCTGATTATATTGAAATGGCGGGAAAGTATGTTATTAACTCGTGGCACTGATGAGAAGTAAGTTAGCACAAGATTTGTTTGGGAAGTTGTTTTTGATACTGTTTTTGGCTCCTTAATTATGGTATTCCGGTTCACGTTGCGAGCACGTAGTATGGCATCGTCAATAATGTCTTCGGGATAATTCTGTTGTGATAGGGCATGCTTTAGGTATCCTGCATGTTTGTCAAATTCCTGTATGTCGGTGCATATTCTTCGATACCGGTAAGCCTGAGAATATGGAATACCCGTTTTGCAATGTCTTGGATGGCTGCTGTTGAAGTGCAGGTTTTTGGCAATAGGGAAACGTAAATGGAGACCATGCTTGTTTCTTGATTGGCTGTACGTCTGCAGTGTCCTTTCTCTCTCTCTCTCTCTCTCTTTTTCACATTTGTAGAATGTGCAGTGCCCACGCTCCCCTACCACTTGGGGGCTATTGACAAGGAATGAGCGGACATGAAAGGTAAAGAGCCGACCCATTAAGGGGACGCTCCTGCCTCCACGTGTGGCGGCGCAGACTCGTCCCGGCCGCCGCGGCGACAGCTTTGGGTGGCCCTCCGCACCACGAGGACCGGTAAATACGAGATCATAAGCAGATGTGGACGCTCAACGACTGTGGACAATTTTTCTCAATTTGCCGTGTTGTGTTGTGTCGAGGGTGTTTGTTCTGGTTTTTTTTTTGCCCCTCTTTCCCATTTCCTCTTAGATGTTTTCGAGGGCGAGTGGTCGCCGCTAGAGACCATAGTTTAACTCAACACCTGACGAAGGGAGGTCCCCTCCCGAAACTGTTGGGAACTAAATAAATATTTATATCCTTGTTGACAACGCTTCCGTTGTGCTATAACCCATTGCTGAACCAAGACAACTGGCCCATCGAACTAATATTCTCATTGATATATATATATATATTAGAAGGCAACCACTCCATCTAGACAAATATTTCATTTCTAAAATCTTTCTCATGAGTACTGCAGCCAAAATGTTGGTATAAGCCAGCTTTGTTAAGAATCCACTGAACTATCAATTTAATTATGTTTAGATGAAATGCTTCTTACTTAATGTAAATAAAGGCAAAACTAGCAATAAGCATGCAAAAGCAACTAGTCATTAATACTTAAGGGACATATATCAGCTGTAGCTAGCAATGCATGTATGGGAAACATTCATAAGGCACCTCAGAAAATTCCCTTGAGCGCACAAGTATATCACGGAAATATGCAGAATACAAGACAAGCGTCATAGTAGTATGGCGCAAATGTGGAGCACAATGAAATTTATTATGTAGCATTGTATTTGGAATTCTTTATCTACAAACTGACCTACATTAAGCTGTTTCTCGGTCTGTACATCAAGCTCACTTGTGCTGATGTTACATGAAATACATTCAAGCAGCATCTATTATCTCACTTTCCGGCTGTTGCTAAATGCAAAATCTCAGTGCAGGATTATGGCTCACCAGAACAAGTCATAGTATGTCAGGTAAACAACAATAAAAAGGAATACATGAAAAACACCAGTAAACAAAGTAAATATATACATTGAAATAGCTATTAATGCATGGCTAATAGCAAGAACAGCACAAATATAAGACATCATGTGGATTACAAATTATTTGAGTTGTATGTAGTGGTCACTGCACAGAAAAAACGGTTTTATTGAAACTCAGCTGCACGATATGATGATTTCTTAATATCTAGCATCATTGATTTTGCAGAGCAGTTCAATTTGCATGACAAATTTCGCAGAAGTTCTGCAGGAATTTCCTACGTATCAAACATAAATAACTGAGAGTTACATACCTTGTGCACTTGGAAGGTTTACAGTTCCAGTAACTTGCACTTCAGGTCAAAGGTTCAGCACGCTATGCGCTTGGAAAATTCAGAGTTCCAGCCGCAGCTATCAAGGGTTCAGTAGAACAGAAGTATAGCATGTAGAGAGGGTTTAGAGTCCTAACACTTTCGGTACATTAAGTTGTGTGTTGTACTACAAAGGTCAAGGGTTTGTTACCCAGCATGCTTAAAAAGCTCAGTTTGTGTCGTTCAGATGCCAAGTGTTTGATACCCAACACACTGGAAGCCTATCTGCATACTTTATAGGTCAAAGGTTCAATATCCTACATGCTGATTTGGTCGAGGGTTCAATGCCTCACATGCTTGCAAGCAGAGCAGCTTAAAGTCAAGGGTGGCCGGGGGGGGGGGGGGGGCTGGCCTCCTTTAGATTTTCTAAGGAGGGGCTTGGCCCTTTTCAGCTGCACTACTCAGCTACACAACTGCAGCGCAATGACACCGATTCGACAAGCACTGGAGTTATTTTTTTGGTAGTAGTGCCTTGTGCGGTAATAGTGCTTGTTGTAGCTCTTCAATTTTCTTAATAATGAGTTACCCGCGATTGTTGGGTTGGTGTGGCTCGACCAAAAGAAGAAAACAGGCATCTTTGGGTGCTTCATGTGCAGTGTGGTGCAATGTCCGTTCATTATAGCGTTCGCCAGCTAATATGAACAATTTTATAAGCCCCCTTCGAGTTTGAATTATTGAGGTGTATATATATATATATATATATATATCTTACCGCTCTATGAGGGCCGCCCTCCAGTGAAGGGAGACTTTAAGCCCTGCTTGGAAGACTACAGACACTGCGTCCCTGTACACTTTGAATGTCGAGGGTTCAATACCCTATGCAACTGGAAGCTTTGTGGTTCTAGTCGCTACACACTTTGGAGTTAGAGAGTTCCATACTCTGCACCTTTGTAAGGTTTGGGGTAGAAGTTGCTGTAAACATTGGTGGTGAAGGGGTTAAGTTCCCTACATGTTCAGAAAGATGAAGTTTCGGGCCCTGACACATCGGTTCAGTCAAGGGTTAGATTATTACCGTTAAGTGTGCCCCATGCTGTTCAAATCACGAGTGGTCAGTAACAGACTTGTGCTTGTGTCATCATCTGGAAGCTTACTGTGGAGGCAAACCAGTGGAACTTCGGTGGATTCAGTGCATGCTAAGATACAACGAGAGCTCTACATACCGAGTTCCTTGGTTGTCAGTTTTCATGCGTGACATCAAGCAGCCAATGTACAAATACGGATTAGTACGAAATAAACTTACCTCTACATTTCTCAAGTTCATGGGTCTTTGTGTAAGTGATTATTGCATTTTAAAACTACGAAGGTATATAAATTTAGACAGAGAGAAAGAGAAAAAGGTAATGAAAAAGCACTAGGTTAACCAGGCCGCCCCAGTCAGCTTTCTCGCACTATGGGAGGAGTAAATCCTCGGAAAAGGATAAGAAAATAAGGAATGAGATTATGAGGGATATGCATGCGTATATAGCAGAGTTCATCGCTTTACTGTCACATACTGGACAATATATGCTGCAACACTTGTGGTCAGCCGTACAAGAACCTCTCAATGCAATTTTAAACTCTTCATCTTGCACCTAATGACTATGGTTTAGGTGGTGGAAATTTCGTACTAGCACCAAGTTCTCTGCATAATTTACCTGCATTCATCTGGGATCCTATTGCATTACTTAAGAAGACATAGAACTAATATCACATTCCTATACAATAAGTCACCAGACCGGTTATCCTTGATCAAGCTACTGCCATTTCTTGCAATAAACGACGGTCATGCAGATATTATAACTGTAGATATATTATAATCATGCAGATGTTATAAATACAGTGATTTTCTGAAGAATTTGTGTTGTTTATTTTCAGTCTCTTGACATTACGCCCCTCATAGTGTGTCTAGTTTTTCCAGCTGTAGCCGTCCTTGTAATATCTTCAACTATATTGCAGTTCAAAATGAAACGCTTTCAAGCAAACAGCAGCATACCGTATGTAATAGGCTATAGTTGGTGGGCATTTGTACCTTTTTTAGTGTGCAGGGCAAGGATGACAACAGCGTATCAAAAATATTTTTTAACAAATGACGACGAAAGGAAGAAGTTTAGATTTATCCGAGAGTCGAGCCCACATACAACAGCACGAGCTAGCCGTCCGCGTTGCGCATTTGCCGGCTACAGCCACGCGTGCGTTTTTTTCTTATTGGACGCCCACCCGTGCGCTTGACCGCGCGAAGGCTTTTTTTTACGACATGCGATCATACCTGTAATTGCGAGCATATATTTTGCGGTCGTATATCGTCTACCGTTGCCCTGTTTTCTCGTCTTTCGCAGTTGCTTGTAGTTCGAGCATAAAACCATGAATTTTTGATTGTCATATTGCCCAGGTAACTGCTCTTTGCGAAGCTGATTGTCTGTTAAGATTTATAGCAGTACCACCTCGACACAAGCTTTAGCAGTTGAAGCTTGTTACCTAATGCTCTCTTGTGATTTGGTTGACCATCGTGCGAAATGAGTGCTACGCAGTCAACATCCTGGGAGCTATCGCTACAGATCCGAGACGCGCTAGTTGCGGTCTCAATCGATCACTAATTCCACACTGAACATATACTAATTACCTCACAAAGATTTCTACCATACAGACGGTGTAAACCCTGCAGCTCTAATCTACAGGCTAACGTCGTACGTAGTCGCGACACCAGATCACAATGGCTTGTTAATTAATTTTGCTTCGACGCAACGTACGAGATACTACTGCTCGAAAGAGAAAATGCTGTCTTATGGAAAAGTTCCACTGCTTTTTAACCGACCTGTGAATAATTAAAAACGCACTGTACATATAAGTAACGTAGAGCATTGCTGCGGTGGATGGAAAAGTAAGTCGCACTGTCCCCAGCTGTCCCGGCGCTCGAAGCCTGTCGTCTGCTAGAAAAAAAAGGCAAACAAAACCGAAAAGCAAATCCGCTGAGGTACACTAATTGGCTTGCATCGTGAAAATTGGTATTCAAGATAAGCTATTATTGCCACTTTAAAGTACCTTTTTCGAATAACCTGCGTGTTTTTTCTTCAATTCTACTCGCTCACGCTTTTTTTTCAACATCAATTCTGCGAGCCATAGCCATCCACAGCCAAAGTCAAATGATATTCATTTTTTGTTCTGTGTCAGCGTCTCGTGTGAGCTCGTTACGTCTTCAAGAACATTCTCGGTGAGAACATTAATTTCGCATGAGAAAGCGCCGTGGCTCGTTTCTGCGATGTGCAAAGATCGTGGGCAATTCGTGCGCTTGTTGGAGCGCCGTTCACGTACAAGTCGTTCAAGGGATCAATGGAATGCACTGTACTACGGGCGCTCGGAGGACACCGCAGCTGGTGGCTGACGCCCGTGGCTACTTTCTACTTGACTACTTAAAAGGTAAGTGGCACAAGTTAATATGCAAAGTACACAACTCAGCGGAAGGCTGTGTTATCGCACGCGGACGAGGCGTTGTAGAGACGCAGTCTTACGATCCTTTGCGAGTGACAGACATTGTCATTGTCCACGCTACCGATTCGCTGTGACTAGATTCATACGAGCAGAGAGCCACGGCTCATCGGTACGGTTTTGCGGAAGCGAATTTGTAGCAACTGAGATAACATGCATGTGTGTGATGGTCGATTTTTCTGATGTGCATCGTAGGGAGCAGGACGCAGGCGTCACCCGCATTGCATCGTTAAGAAAGAAAAGCCCCAACGCCATTTACTGTGCAGCCTTGTGCTCGCGTTCGTGTGCAATGTGATTCGCAAATTGGCTCAGTATAGCTTGCCTACCATCGAATCTATATAATAAACTGAAACTAATAGTGCAGTGTTGACTCTGCGCTTAGACACTGACTTCAGCTAGGTTTGCTTGCACAGCAAGACTAGATTTCACTGTGAACCAGCTCATCAGCAAAGAAGTATTGTCTCAACATCATGTTTGCACAGTTCACGTGATCATGTATTGCTTACCCTGGCACGTAAGGAATTGGAGCACTTTACTTCTGTCAGACACTAGCAAGCTGGGAGGCTGTGAATAAATGGTGCTCCACAGTTTTCATGAATGCAGGAGTCTAACTGTTGCAAAACTGAGATTCGGCCTAGTTGGAACATATTCATCTTGAAATATTTGCGCAGGCACACGGGGACACAGAAGAGACACACAAACGGGCGCAATCTAACAACTGGTTTATTTTTTTAAAAACGTTCACTTAATAACCCTCGGAACTGCGCAAACTGGTCACAAAAAACATTTGAACTGCGCACATGGCACTACTTATCACATGCTCATTGAACAGCAGACAAGAGCGAAATTTCCTTCTCAAGCAAGGCAACTGATGGGTGGCTAACACACTTTTCTTTCAGCTTGTCAATGTGATAGGCCTCCATTAATTCTCTTGAAGTTCGGTTTCGATGCCTATATTCCAAGGTAGTGTTATTAAAACAAGGCGAACAAGCGCACTCATTGCAATGCAGTGCTAAATGTGTACTAGGGCGACTTTTCAGACTCGACATATGCTCCCCTAGCCTCGTGTTAATGCATCTGCCAGTCTGCCCCACATACCCAAGCTAGGCCAGTGCTCTACCACTCCCCCCAGCCGCGATGCAACACTCGTTTGCACCCCCCAAAAGAAAATCCTGCCGACGACCATGTTCGACGACGATTGTCGCATGGAGAGAAAGACACAGTTTGAAGTGTCATCCAGATGACATTATTTTCTGCGAAACAAATTCGGTGCGACGTTTCTTCCATCTGTGCCGCAACGCACTCGCACCGGCCGCCGGCCCGGCCGGCCGGCTTAGTACCGATGACGTGCGAAGCCTACTTCGTATATCGCTTCGAACTTGGGGCCAGTGACTCTGCGGCAACACGACCGATGACGAACAGCTTACTTTTCTTAGCGCTGTCAGTAGTCTTCGTAGTAATTCCCAATTCGGCACATTGTGTATTATCCGTAGTGTCCGGGCTCGGAGTCTTGCACTTGTTTGGGCCCGGCAGCACCGGCAGCTCGATGGGAAAGAAACATGCGGGAGCACATTCGCTCGCTATGTGCGCCGGCGCGAGTTGAACTTGCCTCTTATAACAGCTTCGATTCATTGAACAGTGCTTCGCTTTCACTCTGGCGTACAACCGATACAACTCGTTTTCGTGCTAGCCGAGGGCCGAGCAGTGCAGCACGGCAGCAGGCGATCGGCGCGCAGTTACCCTCCCCGTTGGTCCCTTCATTGCCGGGCGTTTGCGCACGACACGCACTGTCACGCATTCACTCGCAGTTGGACGAACTGTTTATCCGTTGGTTTAACGACTGCAGTTAGTCCAACTTTGCCAAATTTCGGCTTAGAGTGTACGTCAGAACGCCACCATTATTCATCGTTCATCGCTAGTTCGCAAAAAGTAATCAGAGGGGTGCCGCATAAACGGAACAGAGAAGTCACGATGAAGACAAATGCTTCTTCAGTATTGAGTTACACGTGACGTCAAGTATAAAATAGTAGTTAGCGCTAGCTGCAATCCTTCTAGACCATAAAGCGGTGGGATTTTCTTGAAAACAATGTCCACCAAACCCAAGTTCTAATGTAATGATAATTCTTCGGGTTTAACGTTCCCAAACCCCGATATGACTCAGGAACGCCGTAGTCTTGGGCTTCGAAAATTTCGAGCAGCTGTGTTTCTTTAACGTGCACCTAAATCTAAGTATACAGGCTTTAAGCATTCTCGCCGACAAAGAAAATGAGGCCGCCATGGCTGGTATTCGATCCCGCGACCTTCAGGTCAGCAGTAGAGCACCATAACGACTAGACCACAATGGCGGGTCTAAACCCACATTCTACAAAGGAGTACGACGATGTGCAATGTCCAATATCTGATCGAAATAGGCGTGAAGAAGAGCCAAAAAGTGTAATTTAACAATAAATAGAGCTAAGACATTCAAAAAAAATCTAAATAGAAAATAAAAAGAATATAAGAAATAAAGTGATATTGAGGGACAGAAATCAGAACTGCAGTGAGATATAAACGCATTATCTTTCTTTAATCTGGTGTTTGAATGAGCAGTGTGCCTCGGGAAGAGGCAGTCATGCTGTGAGAGTTCGTTTTTTTACCTTTCTAATTAACGTATCAAACGAAGTAGTACTTAGCTCACCAAATAAAATTTTGGACTTTCGCGGTGTAGTTAAGATTCGAATAATGAAATACAATAAAATTCTAGCGTCCATTTGGTGCCACATGCACTACCCGGTTTTGAGGTGCGATTTACTTGATGACTGCGGAGTAATATTGGAAAATGTATGGTGCTTAACCAGCCATCCCGATTTAGGTACAAGAAAGCATTATTCTGCATTTTTACCTCGTCAAAATGTCACCTCCACAGCCAGAATTAAACCCGTGACCATAATTTAGGCAATACGATGCCACAGTCGTGAAAATACCGTGTCCTGGAGAGCGTAGTCCTAACAAACGTAACTTTTTTTGTAATCACGCGTAGAACTCACGTCTCAGGTTGCTATAGTAACGACAGTACCATCTTTCTGTTCAGGACAGGACGATAAGAATCGCGCATACAGAAGTTCGAGTCGATAGGGGCAGCTGCGTTTCGTGATGCGATTGACGCCGTTGCTATTTATTGCATGGTCCATTTTCCATTTACCGTTGTCACGCAAGACATTCCCTGTCTTACACTAGGCATGCTCCAATAGGAAGACTCCTGTTTCGCTTTGTTCCAGAACTTGGGACATGATAGATTGGAAAAAAAATGCCATACCCAATAACACTCACTCAGCCCCAAAAACACAAGGTTCTACCCAATTTTCTCGGTTATATATAACCTTATTTAGAACTATTCTTTATCTCTTCAGCTTTCCGGATGTGGAGAAGGCTAAACAGGCTGACGGAAGCAACGCTACCGAGATCTGCTACGTCTTGTTCAAAAGACGGAAGAAAGTATTGGATTTATGTAAAGTGATCCGCGCACCTGCGGTCCACAAAAGTTTGATGGCGTTCCTCCTAGAAGGAACTTCTGTCTAATGCTGGAAGATCGTTTTCTAATACCGGTCCTGGGTTGAGAAGAAGTGCGATATCCCGTTTCCAAAATGACAGGCCTTACTCTCTTTCTTGTTGCTTCTGTTTTTTTTTTGCATTTCAGGAGCTCTGCTAGCGTTTGCAAAGAACTAAAGTTCTTGCGTCGCTTCCAGCTCTCAATCGCATTTGATGGTTAGGAGCTTCCCTGTCAAACAGGTGTTGGATCATGTTCTAGGAACCGATTCTCGTGTGGAAATGCCTCTGCTAATTGCCCTTGAAGACATTTTTTGTGGGCATGGAATGTGACAACGTAGACCATCATAAAAAATTGGGGGACCCTTAAGCTTCGCCTTTAAGAGTTGAACGCGATAGCGATATCCCGTTCCTACTGCGTACTTCAATCACTTAGTGCATACTATGTAATGGGTAGTATGCTTTAAACCAGGAGAAATTATGCGCGGCAAATATGGGAAATGTTTTCGAACTTGCTATGCACCCACTACGTGGTGTTAAGGGAATACGCGCAGTAAGGTGTGTGCCGTTTGTGATGGGTGGCTGGCTTTAAACTATGGAATCGTTATGATAGTCACATATTCTGACGCCCGATGGCAGTTTACGCTTGTACCACGCAATATTCCTGGGATATTACATGTTATATTGCGACGCCTATATAAAGGACGCTTGCGTTTGCGAAGCATGCAAGTTATTTTCACTGCATTTCCAAGCAGAGGAAGTTATTTTCACAGTACTTCCAAGCAGAGGCATGGCTGTGTGGTAGAACATCTGCTTGCCACGCAGACGACCCGGGTTCGATCCTCACTCGGACCCGAAAATTTTTATTATTTATTTTATTTGCATCTTTCTCGGTTTTTCGGTCACGGACAAGATGATGATTTTTCGGTCATGGACAAGATGATGATTTTTCGCTCACAACCAACGACGCCGTTGCCGACGCCGACGCCGACGCCGGAATTTCTGCGAAACGAGCTCTTTAACGCAATCGCGTTAAAACTTGCCGTATCCCTTATGCATTCGCCTCAGACGACTCGAAGGCGATGGACAGATAACCATCTGGTGGGGCCATCTGGTCATCATCATCATAATATTCAAGTCGTCATCATCAACAAATCATCGTCTTCTTCGATTTTGATGTCTACAACGGTGATCACGGTGACCATCATGATCATCGTTATAAGCTTCGATGGCGATCATCAGCATCGTCGTAGAGTCAACATCGTCATGATTATCATCATTTTCGATGATAATGATGATCATTGTGATGATAATGATATTCATACCATTCGCGTTGTCGATGACAACTATGGCGGCGGTCACTTTTGCCGTTTGATGAGGCTTATAAGGCTTTTGCTTTACTAATCTTTAAAGCACCATTTAACCATTCTGAGCATGGATTCCCGTACAAGGTTCCACTTTCCTCTATTCTATCTTACCCATGTGTGCTTGGTTGTTTGCGCCGCATATTTCTTTCAAAAGGCACAGGGGGATGGGCTGATACCATATATTATGTTTGCATCTCTTCCTTATCGAAAATAAGTGTAGCAGATCGTACGCACCCTAGTGAAATATACATATACAGCGAAGATTCTTCGCTACTTCTTCTTTCACCCAATGCTTCGATGCGCGCGACGTGACGTGCGTCCCTTGGCCCCTTTTATCCATCTATTTCTAACGCTGCATCACGTCGACAGTGTCGACAATTCCAGATCCATTTCTAACATGCCTAACAGACAACTCATTGGTGGTGGTGGTCGTTGTGATGTCACAGCAGGTGTGGTTAGCCTGACCTACATGGCCGGCAATGGATCCGCCTGAGCAGCTCCTGAATTGTAGGCGTCTGTCTTCCGTACTCAACAGCCCAGTGTCTCACAGGACGACCATCATTGTTTGTTTTACGCTCCTTCCTGTTGCCGCGGGCTTTTCGGGGTAAAATGACACCTTCAAATGTCCGGTTCCTATGACCACCCCATTCCAAGCTACGGACCGTTGCTGCTTTTTCTATATCAAGGTGTGGGTAAAGCCAAATAATACGTTGAATGCCTCTGATGTCAACGCAAAAGGCGCAAAACGGGGAAGCGCATCACCCATTCTTGAAGGACCAAGCCGGTTCTTATGAGGTACAACAGCGTCGCTTGTTCTCGAGAAAGTCCATGGATTACACGCGCTTGGAGTCGAAAAGAAAGGCACGAAGGGGGGATTCGGAAGTTTGCGATGAGAAATATTCATAAACAGCAGGTGGGTGTTGAAGTTGACGGTTTGACAAGCGGACTTGTCTTTATCACTGCCGCAACTGCAGCCTTCAAAAAGGCAATTCCTGTGTACGAATTTCTCATCACATGCTTGGTGTGTTAGACACAATATTAATGACAACAGACAATGATGCCAAGGAATTAATAGGGTACTTTATTAGTAGCGATTATCATATAAATGTGAAGAAAGAAAAGTGGACGAAAAGATAACTTGGACGAAAGATAATGGCAGGGACCGAACCTGCGACCTTGGAATAACGCTCCCGATGCTTTACCAACTGAGCAATAGCGGCCGCCATCCTTCCGTCTACTTTATGGAGTATATATGTTCGCTTAAACCTGGGAATGTTAATCAGCACCGCTAGTAGCCATGACGGCGATGTGGAACATTGATTTTCTGGCTGTTGGCGTCACGTAGCACGTGATCGTATTACTAGCTGGATGTTGACAAATAATCCCTCGCATACTACATGAAGGCATCAAGTCTACCAGAACGAGACCCTCGCTATGATAGGAGCGAATAAGCGCAAATTCAAGTGCTCGTTTTTCTTATCAGACACAATAATGTCCAAATAACGTCCCCTATACTTTCCTTGGCATCATAGCCTATTAGTTCGTATTATTAATGTGTCTAAGAAAGAAAAAATGAGCCCTTAAATCTGCACTTCTTTCCATCAAACATGCTTGGTGTGTAAACTTGTAAATCACCGTGGAATGATTGCGTATCGCATCTTCTCTGTCGTGTTTAGCAAAATTTATATTTACAGACTTTGAACATCAATACATATCTGATGACGCTTCTGTGTCGGCAACACCTATGTTGCTGTTGGCATTGTTAAGCAACTGTTAACGACAGGTTATATAAAACATATGAGACTGTTGAACATATGTCTGTGCGCACAGAATTTGCCCATATCTTTAGCGTCATTTTGCGAAGTTTCGCTGTATAAAAATATTACACCACAGTCACCTTCCCTCTCCATGCTTCGCATAACATCGATGCCTGTGGTACGGGGATCTGCCGAATTTTTTGATTGAAAATGTTGTTACACAATCAATGTACATTGTAGATTTTTTAACACGTTCGCTGCGGCACGCCTTCTTAATGTCACGTTTTAGGTGCGCCGTGTGACCCACCCGTGGGCCACTCGGCATATCTTTCAGGTGCGCCGTGACCCACCGGTGGGTCATGCGCTTGTGTCTGTCTGATTCGCTCCAAAGAGATCGCGCTGCTTCCTTTGAAAGACACAGATGTATTCTTTGCTTTCTTCGCGTAAAGCTATGCTGAAATCGAAAGTACCTGGGACCAGAAAACTCAAACAGACGTTTTTTTCTGTGTGTTGTGCTTCCTTTTGCGTCTGCAAAAAATATGGTGATAAATGAGTTGCGCTAAAATGTTTGTTAGCAGCAGGAAGAACGCACCAATACTTATTCGACTGAAACTTATTTCAAAAGCCGCGGTCAAATGATGGCGAGAAACACAATAGGGCAATAGGCCGCCACTCCGCTCCTTAAAAAAGTCACACTTGGTGGCTCGGCCATGCTTCACTCATGTGGAAACAAGAATCAGATTGTTGGGGTAGTGACCATTACCCCATACACGTAGGACTGCACACGGATAGACCACGAGGTTTTCGCCGTAAGTGCCATGTCACGAACTGGAATCTATTCCGCTTTAAGCTAAATGAGTGGATATCAGCAACTGCGGCGGCCGCTCGTGAAGATCCACTAGACGTAATTCGAACTATAGTTTCCAAAGCTACCGTGAGTTCTTGGGTCGACGAGTGCCGCCCCACACCTGATCTACAACTGCTACGCTTGTGGGCAGAGCGTCGTCGTACAGAAAAAGCTCTTTCTCGCTCCCCAGATTCTTTTGTGGATCGGTACAACCTCAACCGACTGACTGCAGTGGTTCGCAGACATGAAAAGTGTCTTTCCAGAAGCAACTGGATGCAATGGTGTGCGTCACTTGGCCCTTCCTCTACAACTTGTTCGATTTGGCGTACTTTTCGGGCGATGGAGCGAGGTGCACGAGTGCCTGATTCGGTAGCCACAGCGTGTCTGGCGTCTGGGAAATATCCTGTTCTATTTGCACCAGAGGTTGCGAGATCCTTGTACCCAAACTTCGACAGTGCCCCAACCGCATGCCCATGGCCATTCTTCATTCCGAAACAGGCGGGAGCAGTCCCACGCCCCGAAGATCTCGAAGGTATGGAGTCATCGTTCACTATGGCCGAGCTGTTGGCGGCGATTGACAAGGCCAAACCTCGGACAGCTCCAGGCGTTGATGGGATACCATATGAAGTGTACAAAAACATGGAAGGTCCGGCACTTATATGGCTCCTGGATACCATTAATGGTGTCTGGATATCGGGGGAAGTCCCAGCGTCATGGAAACATGCGGTTGTTGTAGCCATCCCAAAACAAGGCAAACCCATTGGCATTCTTGGGAACCTGCGACCAATTGCGCTTGCTATAACTTTATGTAAACTCCTGGAGCGAATGATGGCTACGCGCCTTACATGGTGGCTGGAACACTTCAAGTGGTATCACCCCGCCCAGATCGGATTTCGGCCTCAACTTGGAACCGAGGATGGCCTAGAGTACCTTTCCTCTGCGATGCTTATAGGTGGCCGCTCACACCGCGTACGAACTTTGATTGCAATGGACATATATCGAGCCTATGACAACGTCAGCCACGAAGCAATCCTTGAGGTTCTTCAATGGATTCGCTTGCCTGGTCGTGTCCGAGCCTTCATCAGTTCCTTTCTTGGAGAGCGCTCCTTTTCTGTCGGCATCTTCGGTAACAGCTACGGCTGTTACACGGGACGTGGTGTTCCACAGGGGTCTGTTCTTGCGCCAATTTTATTCAACGTTGCACTACTAGCGATGGCGTACAAGCTATCAAGCATTCCCGACTTAAAATTTCTGATGTATGCTGATGATGTGACTGTGTGGTCGACTCACTCTTCTTTGGACCATCAAGTGCGGGCACTGCAGGCAGCGCTCGACGCAACATTTTCCTGGTGCTCCTCAGTGGGACTCACACTCTCACAAGAAAAAACTACCTACATGAGCATTGCCAATAAGTGGGGCCACCGCAAGCTTGACCGAACCCCTATTCGTCTTACGCTTGATGGTCGTGTTCTCACGGAGGCGTCTACAATCCGCGTCCTTGGTGTAGACTTCTCTGCATCTGGATCGGCCTCCCTATGGCTCCGGTCTGCACGCAGAACCGCCTCCAGCATGCTGCATCTTTTAGATTTGAAGCATCTTATGGCGAAGCTTAATCCGGTGGTGGTGGTGTGCCGCGTGCCCACCCTTACTGCGCATGCGCAAACCCTTTAAAAAAATAAAAATAAAAAACCTCCTCCCCCCTCTCTCTCCTCTAGGCATCCTCCCCGCGGCAACCACACCCTCACTGCGCATGCGCCTCCCCTACTCTCTCCCCTCTTACACTACCCCCTCTCTCCTCTAGGCATCCCTGAACGCGGCGTCTACACTCCCACTGCGCATGCGCGTCCCCCCCGTTCTCCACTACGCATCCCTGCCCACGGCGTTCACACTCGCACAGCGCATGCGTGTCACCCCCCTCTCTCTCCCCTCCTACGCTCCCCCCTCTCTCGCCTCGCGACGCCGACGCAGGCAGCGTCTGCTAGCGAGTTTCTTGGTTGAAAGAACCGACTGCTCGCGCTGCACAACCGTTCACTGGCCACCCCGTATATATGGCAATGGGTCTTGACCTCCAAGGTGGTGCCGGTGGGAGATTTCTCCTGTGCGTTGTTGAACAATAAAAATTACAGCGTGCGCGTTAACTAAAAGCGGAGTGCGGGTCTCTGTGTCCAGTCGGAGTCTTCTGTCTCTCATTGCCCATTAGCAGCGATTGTCATGTTCCAGTAGGAAACACTGCTCCATCACTGCCTGCTTTGCGCCTCCCCAGTTTTCTCTCCTGCGCAACGCTGCGATGAGCGCCAGCGTCAACGCCGCCGCCAGCGTAAGCGTTAGCGCCCGCTGCTTCACATGTACACATGGTTCCCTTTAGCGGGAGATGGTGTAATTTTTTTCGTCGCATCGCTCAGCGAAGTGGCGGAGCGCGAACTCGTATCGCACGGCAACTGGTATGCTCGGTATTCCAGCCTCGTTTAGTGTACCAAGCACAGTTCCAGCACTTCACGAAAGCAGAATGGGCGCGATTGGAAACGCTGAATCGTGAAGCCATGCGTGTGATCACAGGCCTTCCAAAGTTCACTCAGATTCCGACACTCCAGGCAGAAGCACAGCTCAGTACGCTAGACGAGCTCATTCACCAAAGAGGCAAGGCAAGGATGATAAAGCACAGCACAGCTCCTGCGGCTCCTGCCTTAGCGCATTACATGGACCCTAAAGCCCCTTCGCTTGACGAACCTACGTTGTCAGTGCCACCATGGGATCATTGCCAAGGGACCACCAACAAGCCTCTGGGGTGTATCCGTCAAGAGGTGAGCGGAAACACTATCGCTAGGTGCACCCCGTTCCGCCCTTTATTTTCGGCATCTCAGACACTTGAGCTAAGAGCATATGTGGACGCCGGGTTGACATCATCTATACTGCACACTTCCTTAGTGTGCCCTTCTCACCCACATGCCAACCAGACCTGCTCTTATGCGTTAGACATGCCCATTACATCCATCCTAGCAGAGTTAGTTGCTCTCTGTGATGGTCTTGTCGCACTTCAACCGCTCGTCGACATGCACCACCCTTCATGTCTGATCCTTTACACGGACTTGACACAAGCTGTTCGCTTACTCCGTCGCGTTGACCGTTCTGTGGGTGTAGCAGAGAAATTTCACCGTTGCGCTGCAGCTTATCCGTGTTCAGTTCGAGTGTGTTGGATTCGCCGATCTAGAGTCCTGGCTCATGCCGCGGCAGATGCCGCTTGCCATCCTGTAACCGTCATGTACCCCTTACCTCAGTGGCGTAGCCAGAGGGTGGCACACCGGGCACGTGCCCCTCCCCCCCCCCGAAATTTTTTTTTCGCCATGGCGTACATAGGGAAAAATGACCATTTCAAGGAGGTGCACAACCCGAAATCAAGGTGGTGCCCCCCCCCCCCCCGAAAAAATATTTCTGGCTACGCCCCTGCCTTACCTCTGCTCCTGCTGCCACCTTCTGACACTGTGGACATTCACAAAGAAAATCTTCGGCGCACCACGCGAGCTCTCATACCTCCGCCTGGTCATGACCTCCCGAGTGGACTTACTCGTCAAGAGGAGGTATCACTCCGAAGGGTTCGCGTGAGTGCAGCTGTGACGCCTTCAATCCGCGCGAAGTGGGGCTACACCGACACAACTTCGAGCTGCCCATTTTGTCCTGCGCCGGTGCGGGAAGGAGACCTGAACTACCTCCTATGGACATGCCCTGGGCTTCAAGCGACTCGTCGACGCCATCTGCGGCGTGAAGGACTTCAGCACACCAGGCCGCCTGACTTGCAGCGATGGATATACGGTCCGAACCATAGGTCCCTCCAGGACTTCATGGAGGAAACGCAGTTACACAGTTTTGTGTAATATGTATTGATGCCGTAGGGCAAACTCACGCAATAAAAAAAACACCTATGTTGCTGTTGGCATTGTTACGCAACTGTTAACGACTGGTTATATAAAACATATGTGACTGTTGAGCATATGTCTGTGCGTACAGAATTTGTCCATATCTTTAGCGTCATTTTGTGAAGTTTCGCTGTATAAAAATATTACACCACAGTCACCTTCCCTCTCCATGCTTCGCATAACATCGATGCCTGTGGTACGTGGGATCTGCCGAATTTTTTTTATTGAAAATGTTGTTACACAATCATTGTACAGTGTAGATTTTTTTAACACGTTCGCTGCGGCACGCTTTCTTAATGTCACGTTTTAGGTGCGCCGTGTGACCCACCCGTGGGCCACTCGGCATATCTTTCAGGTGCGCCGTGACCCACCGGTGGGTCATGCGCTTGTGTCTGTCTGATTCGCTCCAAAGAGATCGCGCTGCTTCCTTTGAAAGACACAGATGTATTCTTTGCTTTCTTCGCGTAAAGAAATGCTGAAATCGAAAGTACCTGGCACCAGAAAACACAAACAGACGTTTTTTTCTGTGTGTTGTGCTTCCTTTTGCGTCTGTAAAAGGTATGGTGATAAATGAGTTGCGCTAAAATGTTTGTTAGCAGCAGGAAGAACGCATCTATACTTATTCGAAAAAGTCACAGTTTCGCCACAAGGCGAAGCAATGAATGCGATAGCAACAAATTGGAATGTCAAGCGACGAATGGCAAGCAGGTCGCACACATGACGCACACATGACGCACGAAAACAACACGCACAGGACGAGAGCGAACTAAAAACATTCACAGCTCGACACTTAACGCGCTGCTCAAACAAAAACGACGCACGAAACGTATTCACAGGTACAGACGAGCGCGAACTAACAAGTGTCACAGTTGTTACTTCGCTGTGTTTGAAAAGCGTGCTCTTTTCTCAAACGGGGTGGGGGGGGGGGACTGCAGCGAGCGATGTGACCTTCGCGCGCCCGGTAACTACAACGCTATCGTTCCGCCTAAGCCCCATTCTCCACCACCGCGAGATAAGCGCGCGCGCGCACAGGCATCTACCCTCTCCCCCCCCCCCTCGTCGGGTAAAGTGCGCGCCGGAGAGCGCGCGTCGCGACGAACGGGGCAGCTAAGCCCCGCCGAGCGCGGCCGTTGCGCCATCTCGCTGGTAATGTTGAAAACACGCTGAAAACTCGCTGTATTATAGACGATTTTCCGCAGCTGGTTTGTTTAATCAAAACTAGATGGCGCCACCACTGCACCGTGGCCGTCTCCTACCACGGCCGTCTCAATGCCTTGGCCTTTGGAAGCGCTGCTCAATATGTCTCCATGCGCGTCGCGTCGTCCGCTCAGCATCTGCGCGCACGCGAGTAAAAGCGAGCAGATGGCAGCGTCGGAAAAGTCAACATGGCGACACCTGTTGATGCAGTTCCCTTCCGCTTCGAATTTATCACGTCGTCGTCCTGCGCTGTGTGGCCCGTAAGTGCGTAACCTACGCATTTATTTGCTCTATACATACGTCCTGAAGCTTTGAGAGCAATGTATTCGTCGGTATTTTGCAGTGTTTTCAAGATTCATTCTCAAGTTCTCGGAGACAAGGCCTAGCAGGCATGGCTAAATAAACACAGCTAATCTCGATAATAAAGACAGAACATACCTGATGTTTTGTCCCCAGCGTGAGATGACACTGAGCGATAGCTGATTTCACCAATTATTTATTGCTGTGAAGACATTGAGCGAGTAGCAAGCGAGAGTTCGGATCGAAGCGGGCGGTCGCGTCTGCATGGGTGCTGCCACGTTGGCTTCTAAACCCAGCAGCTGGCGCTTACGGCCACGGCCGCTCCGCTGACCGAATGCGTTGGCTGGGGCAACTGGCTGGGGGAAGGCCAGTTACAGTCACGGGATCAAACATGGCAGCGCCCGTGCGCCGCTGCGGAAAATCGTCTATAAATAGCTCACCGTTTGAACGTTGAAGGACGTTCGCCTTCGTAGCTGAATGGTTAGCGTCGCGCGCTACAGAGCGGGAGGTCCCTGGTTCGATGCCGCGCGTCGGAAACGTTTTTCTGAATTATTTTTCTTTGAGGTTTTTATAAATATATAGATACATATACGGCACATGACGCTGACGCCGACGGCGGAAACCAGCCGAGAGTGTCCATATAATTGCTATCGCAATAAAATAACATTGCCGTTCCACGTCGAATGCAATAAAAACAGATGTATTGGTTGCGTTATGAAACCTTAGACCTCATCACATGACGGAGAGTACTTGAGCGTCGGTCACCGGTGGGTCACACCGCATGCAGCATGAAAACATTTTCATTCAGTGCGTCGTGGGTCACCGGTGGGTCACGGCATCTAACACCAGAAAAGTATTCTTCTGGTGATTTATAACGTTTTGCAACAGGAGTTGTACCTCTGCATTCAACTGTGATGAAGTTATCACATTAGCAAGCAGATGCATGCTCGTAAGACCGTGACCGCATAGGAGGAGCACAGGCCGTGACCCACCGGTGACCCACGCCGCAGTGAACGTGTTAAGTAGAGCTGACCAGACTACGTAGTTTGTAATAAAGATAGCTGGTGGTCTATTCAAGCTTGACAGTGGGTACAGCAATAGGTGACATGTGCAACTGAGGACGTCAAAGAAAAAGGTAGCATGAATAAACAGTTGCATACGCGGACATAAGATGGTTTCCGCTCATGAAAAACAGGCGTGTGTGCAATTTTCTTCTAGAGTCCTTCGTCCTGCTGAAGGTATTAATAAGCTGATGAAGATAAAAATGGGCGAAACTTGCACTAAGCCGCTCAAGGCTTGAAACAGCGAAACTGCATGATTCTGAAGACCAATCTTTTTGCTTCTAAGTTGTCTCTAGACCTTAGCTAGAGGATGCAGCTTGTTTCTAGGTTGCTCATAGGTCGATGCTATGCTTTAGCTGGGAGATGGTTGGTTGTTTCTGCGTAGGTTCTCGGCGCAGAGATGTTCGAGTTAAACCTCATACAGCCACAGAGAAGACACGGATGTCCCAACTCCAGAGACGGAAACTCGCACTGAAACCAAGCATTCGCACCTCTCATAGATCTACGGGTGCGACGTCGTTGGCGTAGGCCTCCCGTCGTTTTGCGGTCTTCTAGCAGCCACCATTTCCTTTATCATGCCTTAGTATTCTCTCGGACGTACTCGGGGTCTTCGGCTCACCGCCGTCGCTTCGCAGCCATTAGATGGGCTAAATGTTGCCTTCTTCATTTTTAGGGGGCCAGTGGTGAGCAGTGGAATTTACCCAATTTTGTGGCACATACCCGTTGATGATTTCTTGGGATGACTGGTGCCTTCCTCATTTTCAGTTTTTAGTGGACCAGTGGTGAGTAAAGGGATTTACCCAATTTTTGTGGCACATAACCGTTTATGATCAGAGCTTTCTGGCAGGCTGCACACACAAATTACTGCTAGCTTAAACAAGTTCGTTTTTAAGAAATTTAACAACCGTAATCTGCATGGAGAGTTGCGAGTGTCGCTTGTAATAGCTGATTTGGACTGCGTTTGTCATTGAGACGCTTGCAGAATTTTAAAGCCCCTTGTAGCGTTTCCTGACTATTTCTGTTGTTTCCTTGAAAATATAGTTATTTTATTCCTCGTCACGTTCACTAATAGCGCGTCTGCCGATGACTTGGTGCAGTTGAGTGTTAAGATCAAGCTTACGTTGGGGAGTCAACAAGAAACTTTATTCGCGTACTGACAAACGTGCAGCGAAAAAAAAGTGGGAGCTACGGTGAGGTCTATTGGGTAAAGGCACACTTGCGTTTTTAGTTGTGCATATTTCCGCTGTCCGAAATTATTAAAACCATTATTTACCTTGCCTTCCGATGAGCATTTTTTCCTAATTATAATTAAAAAATACTTTGAATAATGATAAAGCCTACTAAACTTCCGCTTTTTTCCAGTCTTTCAAGGGACGAATATTTGCTTAGTAGCT
>JALIZH010012597.1:0-79914 GCA_030522465.1 Rhipicephalus appendiculatus | reverse complement strand
TCGCACGTGTTTTGTGTTGTGACTAGCCGGTCGCGCGCGCGTGTACGTCAATGGCCTACAGGCGTTAGATGCCTACAGATTCAGTGAACGTTACTGGAAAGAACGCGTTCCTAAGCTTGAAGGACAGGCCCAAACTTTTGTTCTACACCGCCTTTCCATCTTTGGGAGAGCTGAAGCTTGCAATACGTTTTTAGCTACAAAGCTTTACTATGTATTGCAACTTATTCATTGCGCTCGGTCCTACATACAACGCTTTCATCGGACTTTCGCAACTTTCGTGTGGTCTTCCACTTTTGAACCAATGAGACGGGACAACCTATTCAGGCCAGTAAGGGAGGGAGGGCTGGGAGTAGTTCATTTATATCTGTGGCAAATAGTTGCAAGGTTCTACTTTTTTCGCGACAGTACCCATCCCATTATTCGATCATTCGTGCAGATTACATTTGTTAATGCCTTACCCGACTTGATTGTTTCTTCAGATTTCTCTATACGCCCGTGTTTGTGGGGATTCATGCAGGAAGTTCTCATCGCTGTTCGATTCCTCAAGGTCCGGTTTTCCATAGAATACTTATACACAGTATCACGCAGGAGGCTCTACAAGGACTTGTTATCCATGTTTTTTCCCGCCTCCGCTTTACCGCTCAGTATATTCCGACCTTCCCGGACATGATGTGCTAAAACGAGTTCGGAAAATGTATATCTCTCCTGATACAAAAACCTTCTTTTACAAACTCCATACTGATAAACTGCCGGTGAAAACATGGTTGCAGAAGAAAGGTATTTTTGTTTCTTCAGTTAACTGCCGTCTCTGCGATGTACCAGAGACAACAGAACACTGTTTTATTAGCTGCAAAGATGCCATTCTATTTTGGGACATCCTTCAAAGAACTGTTAAAAAATATTTTAACATTAATTCGCATACGATACGTTACCTTCTGCCAACGTCTCTTGATGAAGTGCCCTTTGACATGTTTTTTCCTTATGGGACTGCACAGTCTGTGGAAAACGCGAATGCATGACCGTAATGCAGAACCAATCACTGCTTCAAGTATGCATTTCATGCGTATGGCTCTCCATCTAAAGGACATTTACGAAGAACTTGACATCATACCAGACTGGCACCCCATCTTGATGAGGTGCTCATCCTTACCAGCCTCCCTGTGTGACAAGCTTTGAAGAAGTTTTCCTGTTTCTCTGGACTTGCACAGTATATATGTATGTAAGCTTATGAATGCTTGTGCAGTGCTTGTGCGATTATTGTCGCTGGGTTAATGCATCACTACATCATAGCGTTTGCGATAATTTCAAATACGCATAATAAATACCATGAAAAAAAGTGGAGTAGCTCAGTGGTAGAGTGCTGGGCTGCCACGCAGAGGACCCGGGTTTGATTCCCATTGTGTCGTAGGTGTTTTTTGTTTATTTAGTTTTTTTATTATTTCATGCGATATTGGTTACGGACACCGGCGGCGGCGGCGGACAACTACGGCGCAAAAACGAGCCTTGTTGTGATCTCATAACAGCTTTCGCTGTAATATATGTGGCTGATCAGGGCTCACCAAGAAGAGAGACGCGTAGTTTTTTCTTCTTAGATGGTGAATGAGTATTCAAGCCAGAAAGAAATCAAAACAACACTGGCCGAGTATATATTACACATTCATTTCTGATTGCTTCATATACCTAATACCTAATAATTCAGGCTTTCGTTAAACAGAAACTTCCGGCCTTTACGATTTCCCACTTTTTTCAACTTTTTTTCACAATTCCAAAGCCAACCGTGGCGTTCTTGCCTTTATTTACCTTCATCCTAAGTGCCGCCACTACTCTGGCTGCTTTTTCTGCGTACTTCTGATCGGTGAGAATATGCGCACTGTCGCTATCTGATGCCTGGTAGCGCAGCTCATCTGCAAAAAAATATGTCAAAGGAGCAATGATGTTTGTGCTAAGCAAAAGTGAAACAAGTTTCGATACAAATGAACAGGAATTTTCCCTGAGAAATAGTTATTATTAATAATAGGAGCAATGACGATCGTGCTAAGCAAAAATGAAACAAGTTTTCATACAAATCAACAAGAATTTCCGCTTATCAATAGGTAGTACTAACGATAGTAGGAGCAATGATGTTCCTGCTAAGCAAGAATGAAGCAAGTTCCGATACAAATCAACAAGAATTTACGCTTAGAAATAGGTAGTATTAACGATAGCAGGAGCAATGATGTTCCTGCTAAGCAAGAATGAAGCAAGTTCCGATACAAATCAACAAGAATTTACGCTTAGAAATAGGTAGTATTAACGATAGCAGGAGCAATGATGTTCCTGCTAAGCAAGAATGAAGCAAGTTCCGATACAAATCAACAAGAATTTACGCTTAGAAATAGGTATTATTAACGATAGTAGGAGCAATGATGTTCGTGCAAAGCAAGAATGAAACAAGTTTCGATACAAATCAACAAGAATTTTCGCTTAGAAATGGGTAGTATTATCGATAGTAGGAGCAATGATGTTCGTGCAAAGCAAGAATGAAACAAGTTTCGATACAAATCAACAAGAATTTTCGCTTAGAAATGGGTAGTATTATCGATAGTAGGAGCAATGATGTTCGTGCAAAGCAAGAATGAAACAAGTTTCGATACAAATCAACAAGAATTTACGCTTAGAAATAGGTAGTATTAACGATAGTAGGAGCAATGATGTTCGTGCAAAGCAAGAATGAAACAAGTTTCGATACAAATCAACAAGAATTTTCGCTTAGAAATGGGTAGTATTATCGATAGTAGGAGCAATGATGTTCGTGCAAAGCAAGAATGAAACAAGTTTCGATACAAATCAACAAGAATTTACGCTTAGAAATAGGTAGTATTAACGATAGCAGGAGCAATGATGTTCCTGCTAAGCAAGAATGAAGCAAGTTCGGATACAAATCAACAAGAATTTACGCTTAGAAATAGGTATTATTAACGATAGTAGGAGGAATGATGTTCGTGCTAAGCAAAAATGAAACAAGTTTCCATACAAATCAACAAGAATGTTCGCTTATAAACAGGTATTATTAACGATAGTAGGAGCAATGATGTTCGTTCTAAGCAAAAATGACAAGTTTCGATACAAATCAAAAACAATTTTCGCTTAAAAATAGGTATTAACGATAGTACCTTTCTCTACGGGTTTCCTGCAAAATTCAGAGAGCTATTCGCAAGCACGGAAAAGTAACACTGACAATAAGACAGGAGTGACAATGTTTTACGGAAGAAACTCGTAATGAAGAACTGCGAAATAATGCGTTGCATGCGGGAGTGAGTCTCTCTCGTCGAATGTGGGTGACGCTGAATTTGAGAAGTGTGGTCTCGTGAATTATGTATTGAATTTGTGGCACACCGATTTCAGCCCTGGCTATCATTTTCGTAGCGCTTCTTTTAAGACTACATACACAAGAGCAGGAAAGAAGTGGAAATTTTAAGGGCTCGTTTTGTTTGTTAGACACAATATTAATTAGAACTAACAGAAAGTAATGCCAAGGAAAGTATAGGCGACGTTATTAGTAGTAAATGTAATGTAAAAGTGAGAAAAGAATAGTGGATGGAAAGATAACCTGCCGTGGACAGGAACCGAACCTGCGACATTCGAATAACGCGTCCAACTGAGCTACCGCGGCGGCCATCCTCCCGTGCACTAGTCTTATGGGGTATATATGTGCATTTAAACGTGGGAGCGTCAGTCAGCGCCGCCAGTAGCCATGGATGCGAGTGTGGAACACTTTTTTTCTGCCTGTTGGCGTCACGTAGCTGGCAGGTGATTACGAGCTGGCAGGTGACCAATAATGCCTCGCATACTACCTGAAAGCATCAAGTCTGCCGGAAAGACCCTTGCTATGACCCTCGCTATGAATAGCGAGTATCTCGTTATCTTTTCTTTGCCATCTGATCGTGTGCATTCTTTCAATCGCATTTCAGTTAGGCAAATACGTCACTGAAGTCTTGGTGGACCCCGGCATAGAACACTTTTATGTTAAAAGAAATATCTAAAAGCGTCGGGTTCAGCATTGTCAACACTTGCAGCGCGTTGCTCAGACATAGACGTAAAAACTGTGACAGTTGTTAGTTCGCGCTTGTCCTGTGTTACCTGTGCGCTCTTTTTGAGCGTCATCCATGCTTCAGCGGCCCGCTGTAAGCTTTGAGCTGCCTGTCGGTCTTTGTGTGACATTCCAATTTCTTGCTATTGCATTAATTGCTTCGCCCTTGGGACAATTCTGCGACCTTTTTTGATAGGCAACACATCATTCGGTGAGCGTAGTGTGCGTGCATATTAGTCTCAATGTCAAAGATTTCTTTGTAAGACGATGCACATGCTTGCGCAGTTGTCATCCGTCTTTCGCCACTCTTTGGGATACTTTTTAGGACATTCATCTGGGCTCTTGGCTCTGATTGACGTGCACTGAGTGTAATGAATGCCCATATTTATACCCGCGAAACATGTTTATTAGAACATAAAGACATTTCAAATATCGTCGCGGTCTTTTCACCATCGTCAAGACGTTTCCGTCATAGTCCTATATACTTCTTCACGGGATAAAAAAAAACTAATTCTTTATTCCTTTAATGTTCAGTTGTGCCAAAAAATGAGTCTCAGGAGGAGAGAACGAATATGCTGTAACAAATTTACGCAAGAAGTGTCTGACGATTCCTTCATTTCAAGAATGGAATGTAAAATCTGCTCACATACATTGACAATATAAATGCAAGGTTTTCCTGCAAGCTAAGGTGAAATGAAAGGACCATCCTGCCCACTGGCGCCTTGATTAGGTGCACTGGCTGCACTGAGAATCATCAGGTACGTCTTTGCTCTTGATTGCGCGATTTCTTAGAAAACAGAGCTGCCATGCAGCCCCTCTGTAGAGTTGGTGAAGACGGGGATATATATATATATATATATATATGCCACAGGTGTTAAAATTCCGCTGGCGGTTTTTAGGCATACTAAACACTAGATTTTCGGCCAAGAGACAACGCGAATTGCAGATACGAGGTCTGTTAGAAAAGTATCCGACCTTATTATTTTTTTTTTTGCGAGCACCTGATGGATTTGAAAGAAGCGCGGTTGCATCAGCCGACCTTGAACCTTCGTGCGCATGCGTGAATTTTTTCCCGCCTGCCAATAGCGTCAGTCGCTGGGACGCAGCGTTTGAGTGAGGTAGTGCGCAGTGCTCTCGTCGGTTTTTCATTGCAAGGAAAATGGCGGAGCGACTGGAGCAGCGCTACTGCATCAAATTTTGCCAGAAACTGGGCGACAGCCAAGTGGAAACCATTGGGAAGATCAAGACGGCTTTCGGTGACGACGCTATGAGCCACACACAGATTAAGGAGTGGTACAACCGGTTTAAAGACGGCCGCACATCGGTGGAGAGCGAGCCACGCTCCGGTCGGCCATCAACATGCCGAAATGACCAGGTCATTGCCGAAGTGAACGCTGTGGTGATGCGGGACCGTCGTGTGACTAACCGGGAAATTGCGGAAGAGGTGGGCATCAGCGCTTTCTCTGCACATTCCATTATGACCGAAGATTTGGCCATGAAGAAAGTTGCGGCGGAATTCGTGCCGAAACTGCTCACGGTGGAGCAAAAGCAACTTCGTGTTGAAGTCTCACAGGACATGCTTGATTTCACAAGCAGTGACCCTAACTTCATGAACACCATTATCACTGGTGACGAGTCTTGGGTATACGGGTACGACCCGGAAACCAAATCCCAGTCGTCGCAGTGGAAGAATTCCACGTCACCAAGACCAAAGAAGGCCCGCCAAGTGCGCAGCAACGTCAAAGTGATGCTGAGTGCTTTCTTTGACTCCAGCGGTGTGGTACACCACGAGTACGCACCACAGGGTCAAACAATCACCAAGGAGTACTACAGGGATGTCCTCCGTCGCCTACGCGATGCTGTGCGGCGCAAGAGACCTGAGTTGTGGTCAACAGGAAACTGGCGGATCCATCACGACAATGCTCCTGCACAGTCCTCGCACTTGGTTCAGACTTTCTTGGCGAAAAGTCACACTCCTGTAGTTCAACAGGCTCCTTACTCTCCTGATATGGCCCCCCTACGACTTCTGGCTGTTTCCCAAACTCAAGAGGACATTGAAAGGAGAGCGATTTCAGACAAGGGAGGACATGGCTGCAACGACAGCTGAGCTAAACTCCATTCCGAAAGAGGCCTTCTCAGAATGCTTCCAACAATGGCAGCACCGCTGGGAGAAGTGTGTGGAGTCCCAAGGGGACTACTTTCAGGGTGATTAGGTTTCCAACGCTCCAATTATGCCAGTTTTTTTTCTTCCACCAAAGGTCGGATACTTTTCTAACAGACCTCGTATGCTTGCCAAAAGATCAACACCATTAGAGAGTTGCGCGTCCACTTACTTTCGGTGAGCGCAGGGTTCGATAACACAGCGGTCGCACCCCGGCCAAAATGCAGCCGTAAATAGCTGCCAGGTTTTCCACTCCATTCTCCAGGTGAATGCAGATGCGGTCTCCTGGAGCTACACCGTTGTTCCGGAAACCCATAGCATATCTTTGCATGTGAGCCAGCGTTTCCCTTCGGGTGAGGCTGACGACATCGCTGACCTGCAATGATGCGCTACAATTACGCGTTTGAAAATTTTAGTGCTGTTTTCGGAAAGAGAACCAGCGCAGTATAAGCGGAAATGGTTTATCTTAACAGACTATTTCTCTCTTCGCAGGTCATATATCACTATTTTTACTCTCTTAACCTTCTCCCTCCGTCAATGATTATTTACAATCTCTTCAGCAATCCCGAGCAAGAGCTCACCCTCTTACTATGCAAACACTAGCAACTAGTGTGGCAATAGGTGGAATATACTTTCGATGCAGTGATTTTGGACGTCTGAACTACTGCTGAACCCGCCTTAAAGGCTTTCATTTAGTGATTATAGTTGTGGTTCATTGGGAAATATTGCGCAGACCATTGTAGTTCCTGTGCCGCAAGCTAAATGGCACTACTATTTGCGTACATTTGTTTAATAAGCTTACCAAACATTTGTCCAACCCCAGTAAGAGTACGCGTCATCACTCTGGTCACCTCCTCAGAATTACTTAACGGACAATTCAGAAGCGATCCAGAACCGTGCTCGTCGTTTGATCTCGCGGAATGATAACAAATCCAGTGTAACCCAGTTAAAGTTCGAACTTTCACTTCTCCCATTAACAACCCTTCGAAACATTTCCGTTTTTTCTCCCTCTCATAACTAAGGACCATGCTGCTCACTCACCTCACCACTGGCGTACTTGCAACGTCCCGCTTACACGTCGCATAGACTACATAATAACTGCAGCTACAACCGCATCTACGGCACCACTAATGCTTTTAACTTCTCCCCACTCCAGCATGCCCTTCGCCAGTGGAACGATCTTCCGAAAATGATCGTCCTAAATCGTGATCACGGTAAATTTTGCGAGCATCTTCTCAATCATTTTATTGATAATGCTTCACTGGTTTGTTTGTTCCGACGATTCATACGTTCCTTCTTTTCTTTTCGTTTTTTTTATTTCATCACGATTTGTTGCTGTTGCTTTAAGACTTGTTTGCGATGTGCGCCGTTATATCCCTGCTAATAGCAGCAATCTTCGCAATTTCCGTAGCGCGTATGCATTCTACAAGTCAAATCCATTTCGCATGCTCCTTTTAAAGAGATAACGTTAAAGCGGTCGTTTCGCAGAAATTCCGGCGCCGGTGACGGCGTCGTTGGTTGTTAGCGAAAAATCATCGTTTTCCCCGTGACCAAGAAATAGAAAAAGATGCAAAGAAAATATATAATACGAAACTTTAGGTTCGAGTGAGAATCGAACCCAGGTCGTCTTCATGAGAAGAAGGGGTTCTACCACAGAGCTACGCTATTGCTTGAAACTAGTTAAAAAAAAAAAACACTATATCAATGCCATATCGTTCATCGAGAACCCAGACCGCTACGTGAATTCTAGCCCGGCCTGCGGCAGATCCCCAACTGCCTTCCACGTCACGGTGGAGTGCGCTGAAAAATTGCCGCCTCCCCTCCCTGTCATCTTGCGTCCCTTCCGCACCAAAATGTGGGGCGATGCCCTCAGGCGTTCAACGGGCCCGTGTCGCCAGGACCCAGGACGATCCCTCCCGCAGGATTGAATGAATGAATAAAATGTTATTATTACCATAAAATAAGGTTATTTAGTTTACAATTTTTGAGTGAGTTACGCTGTGTATCACCGCGTGGCCTTGAAGCGAAGAACGGATACCCCGTGACAAGCCGCGCGAAATTATTAGTGGCGTTCCAGATGTGCACGAGCTTATAGTGGACGCGTTCGTCGGCTTGTCTGTCTAGCCCCCGTATACTAGAACGTCCCTTCACTCGGCGCTCCACCTTGACTCGAGAATGTCGATGGCAGATTCCCCTTTCGGCAAAAATGTTCACTGTATGAGCGATAGCCGGAATCATTTCGTGAGAACCACCGAGTCATTTTCAGCCGAGCGGCGGCGCTGTGCTCAGCTCGGTCAAGTGAAGGCTGGAATTCGAGTCGAGGCTTGTTTGAATATAAGGGGGGCGGTGTCTCTCCGAATGGCCTTCCTCAGCGTCCCAGGTCAAAACGCAAGGAGCACGCGCATTTGCTAGCAAAGGGGCACGCGAGCGTCTGCCGGTGGTTTAGGAGCCTGGTGTTTCGTAACCGGGCCTAGCCGAGCTATGCCGCATCCATTATTTTAAAATAAAATGTTTTCTCTCTCGACTGAGCGATAGTCCAAGATACAAGACTGGGCGGACTTATCTTTGCAGCTTCTCCAATTGAGAGAATGGGACGAGTAAAACAAGCTCTGAAACAAGCTGTCGTATGGTAAGGGAGTAAAACAGGCATTGAACTCTCTTGCGGTTTGCAGGAGTGAAAACAGGCACTTTACTCTCTTTTCCCAGAAGGAGTGAAAGCCCCCTTTCACTCATTCTGGCAAGAGAGAGTAAAGTGACTCTCTGTAGAGAGAGTATAATTTCTTACTCCCTCTGCAGAAAGAGTAACAAAGCTTCTTTACTCTTGCTGTTGGAGTTTCAGTTTTTAGAGTGTACCTAATATATCACCGCGGGAGCTTGCGGTTTGCAAACTTTTTCTAGCTTTGTATTTTTTTTGTCTTTTATAAATGCGATGATAAGGAGGTCAACAAACATCTATATTAAATGTGCATTCCATAGAACCTCAGCTGTCTCTGTGGGGTACGTTGTCTCGTGACTCAATAGCGTAGGGTACGCATTTGGGCTGGTTGGTTCATGATTTCCAGGAGAAAACAGCGCTACAAGACGGGACGAAGAAAGGACACAAGCCACGGCGCTGACTAACAACCAAATGTGCTTTATTCTGCCAGTCCGCATATATATGCTCCGCCACAATCTCAAGAAAACAGAAAAGCAAAAAAGCAAAAACACAGAAAATGATGATCAGCCTGCGCAGAGGCAATAAACTCTCAATCTGACAGAAATCGGACTGGCAGAATAAAGCACATTTGGTTGTTAGTCAGCGCCGTGGTTTGTGTCCTTTCTTCGTCCCGTCTTGTAGCGCTGTTTTCTACTGGAAATCAATAGCGTAATTTTTTGGGATAAGTGGCGTGGAAAGGTCCCGCGTAAATTCAAAATCTCATAAAGCATGTGAATGGATGTCTATACAACTATGCAAAAAAAGAAGCATAATAGGGGTTCATCCACAAATCATCGCGTCGTCTAAGTAGCATCAGGTAGCAGCGCAGCCTAAAGGAAATTTTACATTTCACTTCTTGTTCTAGTCAGTGGTTTGCCGGTCGAGGAAACAGGTCATAATTTCGCTCACCGGCAGTTCAACTTAACAATACATGCACCACGCATTGCTAAGGTCCGCAATCAGTGTTAACGCTTACTTAGTTTTCCATGCAAATATATGCTATTAGTAGCATTTTCTAATAAGAAAGCATAGTGGTATATTTTAAGTGAGACGTCAGGTGGAAAGGCGGATAAAACTGTCTGATGGGTAGACAAACTTATGTAGCCTTGCGTTAAAGTGTGGGTTACCAGAAGGCGAACTTAATCACTTTGTCTACCGCACAGCTCATACGTGTATGTAAGTCTGCTGAAACGTAACGCTAATCTTTTTTATTGTTTTCTGCAATAATAAGCAGGCAGATTTCGCGGGCGAGTTTATTCGTACAGTATGCGCGCACAGGATGTAAGATTGATTCAATCACTGTTTTCAACAGATGTTGATCAATTAGCTTGTAGCAGAACTAATAAAATTGTGAAGTTCCGAGTGAATTCCGCTTGATCGATTATGTAGATGGAGCTCCAAACACGACAGGAAAAATAGGAGCATACAAATGCGCCGTAATATAAAGCCAGATTTAAATTTCGCGCATTATTTTCTGTTATTTTTTGTATCTTCTATAATAAATTTGTTTTCTGAATGGTTTCTTCACCTGACTCAAATAATGTAGTGATGGTAAAATAAATATACGAACTTTATACATGAAGCTTTCGTACTGAAGAGTGGTAGTAAGATTTCTTTCGTGTAATTATATAAAACTACATGACGATTGCGGTGCGTGATAGATCCTGGAGGAATTAATGTTGTAGGTGAACAGCTCGAGAAGGAAAATTATGAGAGCCTTCGTTTTAGGAAACGTGTGATGCGCAGCAATGCCGTCTCAGTAGATTTTAGCGCGAAATGTAAAGTTTCGGTAGTAATGGAATGCCACTTAAACAACGTTCACTTTTGCTAATGAGTCCCAAAGATTGTACTTCGTTTCCAGAGTTGCATAGACTTTCTCTGGCAGCTGTATATTGAAGATGGACTTTTAATTATTTACCCCGCAATGGCACGCGGGCTCATTTCACCGCAGAGGTGCTGCGAACGATGAGAGGTAAAAAAGGAAAGCAACTATGTGTTTCATTAAATCGCAGTTTTTAACACACGCTGTGCTTTAACAGTGTCGGCATGCAACTAAGAAAACTATATAAAGTGATCGAGAAGCACATACGCATCCCTCCCCCCCCCCCCCCCGAACAAAATTCCTGGCTACGCCACTGCTAATGATGTATAAAAGGCGGCGCGTTCCAGCGACGATGAGATTATCGACGACCGACGCTCTGTTCGCCTATATCAGTGTACAGCGTATATTGCTTTGTAGAGTGAAATATTGCTTTCCGGGCGCGCGTTCACCCAAATAAAAAGTACAGTCTTGAGAACGCCGACTGCTGCCTTCGTCAACGTCACGACCCTGTGAGAATAAAAATTCGAACAAGCCTATATCCTTGCACGTCCCTGCAGGAATAGCCCAAACAGCGCTGCTTGCTATTCCTTTCGATAAGAGGGGCGGCTGCGTGTTAACGTGACTGATGACGTTACGTTAGACAATGAGCGAGCCTTTGAGCCCATAGAGTTTGCTATAAACACACTACAGGGAACTCTGGCGCTAGTGTCTATGGGCGCTGCAACACAAGGTGCTTCAGCCAGTGTGGGAATGATGGGTAGTACATGGCTGTCTCAAAACTTCGCTCTTTCGGCTCCGTTCGGCTCCGTGCACTCTGCATCCGCTTTGTCGCAGGACACAGTTCAGCAAACAATCAGCAGTTCCACTACACCACATGACCTTTACAGGATCACCAATTAAAATCGGCTCACGAAGTTCAGAACGATCCATTCTTTTATCCGAAACAAACGCCAAAGAACAATAATTAAACAAAGCCACGAGTGCGTTGAAGCCGCAAGCGTGAGGAATAGGCAAAGCCGTGTACTAGCAATCAGTCCCATGCTGGCTGAACAATCGTAATGCTAAAGTTCCCTCTAGCAAATATTGTAGGAAATTGTGTTTAAGCCAATGTAGTCAACCTTCCTAGTAAGCCCACGATATACACAAAACTACGCCAACAACACGTAAACTTCCATCCACCTCATCAGAGGTGCCTCGTAGCCAGAGGAAGCACTGGCAGATACGCGCTCACTGCTTCATATGAAATAGATTGAAATAGGTAGACGGAATGCGTGGTATCTGCAGGAATTTCTTTTTCCGAGGACGTGGGATCTGGCCGCCTGTAGTAAAGGAGGGAATGGAAGAGCAGAGGCATGCGAAGAATAGAAATGCGCACGCTTTCCCGCGCTGCGGAACTTTCCTACGTCCGCGTTTTGGAGGAGTGAGCTGCACTGTGACTAATAACTCCGGCTGCACCTATGAAGATAGCTGATAATATCGATGCTACATAGTAAATTCAATATCTCTCACCCATTTTCAGCCGACATTTCTGCTCCAATCAACCGAGAAATATTGTTGTATAGTTCTATCCAGTCGGACCTGTCATCCCGCCGGTATTTAAAGCGCGAGGTTACGGCCATGCCGGTGTTTGAGAATAATGGCGGCCGAGGACCACTGATTCCAATATAGTCGTTTAGTTCCCATTTTTACCCCCCGCCAAAATAGCGACCAAAGGCCTATTCCTTGCGGGAAGCACGTCATCTCTTCGTTTCCATTTTGTCTCCCCTCTGAAGCTTGTTTTCTTTTCACTTTTTTTGTGAAGCACGACCAATGAGAGAGCGGGGGGGGGCGCTGCGGTGGAACTTCGCGCTCTCCAGTGGGGAACCCTGCGCACGCCTATAGTTGTCACTATGCCTGTAATTATCGGTGTATTTTGGGAGCCTCTCGCTGCCTCTTACGCAGCTTGGAATTCCAAGGTCTATACGATGTACAATTGTGTGCACTTCAAGGCTCGCTTTACTGGACTTGCACTCAAACTGTTAACAACGTCGCGCTCAAGTTTTCGTGCGAAAATGCACCTTGTGCTTTCCCCAGCCTAAGGTCAACCATTGACTTGCTATGTAGGAGGTATAGCATAGGTGTAGCTAGGGTGCAGCAAATAGCTGCGCAGCATGGGAGTTTATATTGAACTCTCGCTTTTGCTGCTGCATGGGAGCTTCTACAAGACAGCGGACAGCACGTACATTGCTGCTTTATGCTACAGTGCTTCGCGAGGTGTTCATTTTTTTCCTAGCTTCGACAGTACGCTTCTCATCGAAGAAAATAGTATACTCACGGGCTTCAGCTAAGTGAAATTATTTTATCGTCGTCATCTGCGCTTTCCACCCTGCTTCTGGTCGTTCCTTATGCACTCAGACCAGCTTAACTGCGCCTATGAAAACACCCATTACCAGGAACAATATTGCCACGCGCGTTTCTTATTTTCGCGTTTGCTGTATTCGGTTTCCGCCCACAAAGACTGTCAGTAACGCTCGGCGCAGACCACGCCTTAGCATTCGAGAAGCTTCGCGATTGTTGTAGATCGTTTTGTTAAGATTGCGCGCAAGACACGACCACTCGAGATTATTCCAGAGCTTGCGCGATGACCAGTGATAAGGCTAGAATGTTCGACGCGTGATGCATAAAAGCCGGCGCGCTCCAAGGATGTTCAGTTCAGTTGATCGCCGGCCGACGCTCTGTTCGCCGCTATCGGTGCCAGGTGTATTGCTGTAATATTACTTTCTCTTTACCGGCCACAAGTTCGGCCTAATAAACAGTTTCATCCCAGGCAGCACACAACGTCGGGCCGATATTGGTTTTAAGGCGGCTGTGGGCGGCCCAACCACGGTCCGTCGTTGCCGGCATGGAGCCAATGTGGGCGGAGCCGTTGACTTTCGCCGGCAATATTGGGCCGATTTTGCCGTCCTCCAGCCCATGTTGGGCTTTCACCGGCAACATTGGGCCGAGTTTGCCGGCCTCCCGCCGTACTTCCGCCTATATCGGCTTAGCCGATGGCTTTCACCGGCAACATTGGGCCGAGTTTGCCGGCGTTCCGCCGTACTTCCACCGATATCGGCTTAGCCGTTGGCTTTCACCGGCAACATTGGGCCGAGTTTGCCGCCGTTCCGCCACACTTCCGCCGATATCGCCGTAGCCGATGGCTTTCACCGGCAACATTGGGCCGGGCTTGCCATCATTCTGCCTTGTATCAGCTGCTTCAACTGATATCGGCAGCTGAAGGCTTTCACAGGCAGAATTGGGCCTTTTTACCCGTGTTGTTGCCGCTCTTAAAGCAATGCTGGCTGAGTCAATTGTTGGTTAGCTTTCATCGGCGAAGCTGGAATACCTTCTTGTCTTCCTTCAGACAGTCATATATTGCCCTGTTGAGAACGTCCTCCTGCGTCGTGGCGCTACAGAAGTCGTCGTCGCCGACACAGGTACGTATTTTACAGTGGAAATAACGCAAACCATCTCGACAGACAAGTCACCGACGGACAACCGCAACTATCACCAACAGACGAATGGTCTCACCGAGCGGCTAAATAAAACCGTCGCTGACATGCTGGCAGTCTACTGTACGTCGACGTCGAACACAAGCTTGTAATGCCATAGAGCATTAAGCGCTTGAATATTACTCGCCTAAGCTGCAGAAAGCTGCTACATGGATTGGTGTACTAGCAAAAATAAGAAAATGCATGCATGCATTGTATCGTGCTTATGCCGCATCTACTATTCGGGGCGCGAAGTAACGCCGAGTAAATAGCTTGCATCCTCTTGCTAGTTTCTGCAAGGAGATTAACTAACAGTTATCACTAGCACTGTGGCTTTTCTACCCAAAAAGCGGCCTTCAGACTGACTCACATTAGATAGCCATTTCGTTGATGAGCTGTTCAACGCTATAAAAGCTGAACTTACATTCAAAGTACTTCTCTTTCATAAATGTTTTTGCCATTGGTCGGTAGACCTCACTGGTATATCCAGCATCAGGATTCGCCCAATCATTCCAGCAGGAATACATTTAGCGGAAGAAGTTTGATGTGAATACTAATTCTGTGCATAAACCGGGCCTTACATCATATTTCTTGCGCTGTATCCTTTACATCCTTTCAGCCGCTGACCGCATGGTGTGAGCGCTTATAAACTGCACGAATAGTTTTCTGTCTGTGGGTGTGCACGTATTTACACACGCGCATGTTGTGGTCAATCGTAAGAAACGCATTTGCTTCAGTGATGTCACATAATTTTGCCTCTTGGAAGTAGTAAAATGCTCAACAAGGAGTGTTGCTGAGCTAGTTGTTCATTATACTTGAGAAAAATAGGTATGGCGCAAGAATAAAGACCGGGAAGAAGTGTAGATACGTTTTTTCGGTAAAAACCTTCCAAACCAACTAGCCCACCAAGACCAACAATCATTAACGAACATACAAACACGTGTTTGACACGTGTTTGCCAGTTCGTGTTTTCACTTTATCGCTGTCTTTTTGTCCCAAACCTATCATTTTGAAGTAAAAATCTCGTTTGCTTCCCACGATTGTTTCCCACGTGCTTTTAGAAACAGTCGCATTTAATGTTACTATAATTGCACTGGACATACGATAAAAAATGCGGTTGCAACGTGGTGTGCGGAATGTTTTCACGTAGCGACGCGTTGTAACAAGCGATGCATTGAAAATTCCACGTAGCCCACAGACGACATGCTGTGCAGGGGGGAGGGAGGGGACACGGGGGGGGAGGGTGGGGGGGGGGCGCACACTATTGTCGGAGGCTGAGCCGGGCTCCTAAGAAGGGAGAATCAGTTTTTTTTCGTCTTCTTCAACCTCTACCCCCCCCCCCCCCCTTCCCCGCTTTTACTCCTGTCGTTCGGCGTTATTGTCGCGAAACTTGCTTGACCAGGCAGGGAAGGGTAGCCAGCTTCAAGGAAGGATAAGTTGTAGCGAGAGCAGGCTTTTTCGCTCCGGCCCGCAGAATTCTTCAAAAAGTGTCGGTGTGTGGACATGTGCGGAGGAAAGTCAAAAACGTGTGCGAGACGGATATGCGGCAAGATTCCAGCACTGTTTTCGGCAGATATCACCGCAGCTAGCAACCAGTGGCTACGTGCTTCCATATTGGACTCGCTCACTTTATTTAAGGACACGTCTTGACTGCTCTTACGTCTGTCCAGTCAGATTTTTGTACTCTTTATCGTGCGTTCGCTATTGACCGTGCCTTTTATTCGCTCGTGTTCTTACCAATCCAAGAGCCACACGTGAAAGGTATTCATGCACGCTTCTTCTCCGTTACATTCTTACCTCGAGATAAGAAATGCGTGCTTGCGTGTCTACCTTGTTTAGATGTACAGTATACGGAACCTTGCGGCACCACTCGCATCGTTTTTCAGGTCGCGTGCTGTAGTTTATTCATGTTTGTGTCCCATAAGTTATGCCTGAAAGAATTGTGATTTCCGCTCAAAGGATGGGGTTAATTTAATTTCCAGTCATGTGTAACTATGGACTCACGTTTGCGAACCCACCCAACCTTACTTTTCGGTGAATTCGATAAACAAGGGGGGGGGGGGCTCCTTTGTTAGTTACTAGCCCACGCGTATACATGCTCTTCTAGTCTGTTTGCCACCCTTAATCTCCCCTTCTCGCCAGGCCGCCTAACATGATCTTTGTTTTCTTCGGGTACATCTTTAATCCGGCTTCTTTCATTTACATCACCAGCATTTTTTTTTGTTTCGTGATTCGTCACCGTCATTGCCGAAAAGCGCGATATCGTCCACAAAACACAAGTAGCTATGATATTCTTCGTTAATTCATAATCATATTTTTTCCCGTTCTATGTTTTTAAATATTTATTCTGAATGTGCCGTGAATAACATTGAAATGATTGTAACTCTTCGCCTGACCCCCACTCTCGATTCTCAATATTTTCGTGTTTTTCATGAGTAGTACGGTGGCTGTGGGATCGTTTTAGATGTTGGCTACGGTATCTATAGATGTTTAGGTGTTCCTTTATGGCATCATTATTCCGGAACTGCTGGCGTGTGTTCATATGTGTGAATAAATTTCTGTTTATCACTTTGCAAATGTGTTGCTCCTTCATTACCTAGACGCATGCGTAATTGATGCAGCAGGACTTTCATTCTTTTAGTTGTTCTGGAGACAATATTGACTTTCCTTCTCGGCCTTGCACGGTTCCACAGAATTTTGGTTCTCAATGCTACGCTAAGACCCCAAATAGGTCGTTCTGCTTACGACGTATTTACCGAATACGGCGCCAATGGTAATCGATGAATGCCGTAGTGCCGCGAATAGGTTTCTTTAGCACTGCTGACTTACAGTACAGTAATCACAGGAACACCGAACTATGCATGGTCGGCGCGCAGCCGTTTCACTTTATAACACGCGTATCAGCCTTTCTAATCAAGCTACTGTACGCATCGAGCAACTACCACCGGTGTCCCCATCTAAACTGGCTACGAGTTGACTACAACGGCACAGTATATTACCTTACTCACCGCACGGTAAATTACCATAATAGCGAGTGCTAACCGTCGCACCGGCGGCTTCCCGACGTCGGCGAGGCTGACACCACGCCGGCATCAGCCAGCTTACATAGGCCCAATGACGGCTTTCCATCATCTGCTGAATAACGGCAGGACGGTCTCGGACCGACGCCGGCAAGCCGTCATCGGCCCGGCGCCGGCAAGCCCTCATCGGCCCAACGCCGGCTAGCCCTCATCGGCCCAACGCCCGCTAGACCTCATCGGCCCAACGCCGGCTAGCCCTCATCGGCCCAACGCCGGCTAGCCCTCATCGGCCCAAAGCCGGCTAGCCGACATCGGACCGATGTGGGTGAAAGTAGCGCGAGCGTCATTTGCCGACATGGGGCCAATATTGCCGCCGACGTTAGCCGATGTTGGGCCGAGATCGGTCCAATGCCGGCGTGCTGCCTGGGATCTTGCACACGTCGCCTGCTGCCTTCGTCGACGTCACACCCACGTGACAATATGTGATAGAAACCTGAAAAAAATGGTGCTGTGTTCTTACCAGTAATGGTTTGTCGGTGTTCACCAGCAGTTTCTCTTTGACCAGAGTGTAGAAAGAGCACTCGGGAATTTCCACACTTGGGTACGGCGAGTAGACCACGCGGTCATAAATGGGAGCCTTCATATTAACTCGCAACCTCGTGAATAACTGCAAGAAATATAAAAATTCATGCGTGAACAAACTTCAAACAGCGCAGCTCAGGCAGTCGAGTGCGCTGCCGTCGTCAGTGGCGGCTGCCCGTTCCAGAAATTAAGGAGGAAAGACAGTGCTAAGAAGGAAGGCGACTTGTGCGTTGAGGAGGGCAACGTAACTGCGTCGATACAAAGTGCGTCATTTATACAATAAACGCTCGTTAATTCAAACTCGGTGAATACGAACTTACAGTTAATTCGAACTGACTCCCTGGTCCTGGCAAAGCCCTGTGTATTTCTATGAAGGAAAACTCCCGATAATTGGAACGCGTCGGTATCCACATCGGTTAATTCGAATTCGGGGCCCCTGGTTTTCATCGTTCCTCCAGAAGTCGGTCCAGAGTGATCACAGTGTGTTGCGAAACCAAATCAAAACAAGTTTACTAGAGATTCAAAACTAC
This sequence comes from Rhipicephalus appendiculatus, assembly GCA_030522465.1. Taxonomy (NCBI): domain Eukaryota; kingdom Metazoa; phylum Arthropoda; class Arachnida; order Ixodida; family Ixodidae; genus Rhipicephalus; species Rhipicephalus appendiculatus. The sequence continues at coordinate 61,526 of JALIZH010012597.1, read as the reverse complement.
AAAAAAATGAAGTTTTCTCAGCATAAAGAATTCGGATGCTGCGCTGGGGCTCTTGAGCGAGCTGCAAACGATGCACATACAGTCACAATGGAAGAAACGAAAGCAAATGCAGATTACTGATTACTTTTCATTTTGATCGTGTGTAAATAAACGTGTTTTGGAGCATAAATAGTGTCCTATTTTCGACATTTTATGAATACCTATGAATGCATGACGGCGCTTGTTTCTGGCGTTCTGACTGCTTATTCAATTCTGTTCGCTGTTACAATTCCATGAACTTAATGTACGAAATCACCCGCCGCAAACGTGTAGTAGCGCCTAGCTCACGATAACGACTCCAGACGTTGCTTGTTTGGGTTCTGCACGCGCAGCGTGGCGAAATGTCCGCTCATTCTAGCGCCTGCACGCTAATTCAAACTCCGTTTAATTCGAGCAATTCTATAGTCCCCATCGACTTCGAATTAAAGGGCTTTTACTGCATATGGTGCCATTGATTTGATGATGCTGTAGCCTAAAAGCGGACAGAATCTAAAAAAAATTCACGCATCTCCACGAAGTGAATCATGACTAGTGAGCGAAGCTCTGGGTATCGTATGGGTGAGTAACCATACGTTTCCCGAGCGTTGCCCCATATAATGCAAATTGAGTGACATAAACTGACATAGTCGACGACAAAGCTACGTCCTAAGGTCCATATTGTCTACGTTGAAGTCGCCGACTAGTATAAAGGATTTGTGCTTGTACATGTTTTATATTGTTTCGTCACAATTATGATAGATGTTCGTCTATTGTAAGCCTTTTTTTTATTCACATACACGCATATGTTTCGACTATCGCAACGGTTTTCTATATGACAGCGGACGGTGAAAGTCGACGGCAAAGCTAGGTCCTAAGGTTCATAATGTGTACGTTGAAGTCGCCGACTAATATAAAGGGTCTGTGCTCGTAGGTGTTTTATATTGTTATGTCACATTTATGATTGCTATTCGTGTATTGATAAACCTTTTTTTTTGTCATATGCTATGATTGATGGGTGCTTAAATGTCGGTGTTGTTACGGTGTGGCGGCTTTTTGTTTTGTTCTGGTTAACAGCTTTTTATTTTGTTCTTCTTAACCTTTTGTTAACCTTTTACACGGTGCTGTGCCGTGACGGACACCACGGACGTGGACGTGGATGGACAAACCTCGGCCTTAAGGTGATTCGCCCCTAAAAAACCATTTGAGGGTCTCTTTCAAGATTACAGTGCAGGTTTATAGGTGTTACCCTTTAGGTAACATTTCATGTCATCGTTGATTTTAGAAGAAAGTGGAGATTGTAACATTTGAGCTGTAAAATTCTTATGTTCTAGATATGATTCAATATATTTTTACAAGTGTAATTGTTTTGTGAGCATAATTCCTAATATTAAACACACTTTAGCTTTCTTTCAAGAATAGAAAGCTTTTTAAAACTTTCTACAACCTCTCGTGTGCGAGCGCAGGCTCAAACGCCACTTTATTTTTCTTTTGAAACCTTTGGCACAGAACAATACCCTGTCATATACAGGGCGTTATTTTTTAGAAAATACACAATTTTATTAAAAATTGTGTGGCAGTCAGGCGTCGGTCCTTCTCGAGCTAGAACTCTAGAAAATACACAATTTTATTAAAAATTGTGTGGCAGTCAGGCGTCGGTCCTTCTCGAGCTAGAACTCTACATCTGGTGAGTGAGTGAATGACTTTATTCAATTCTCGCGGGTTCACAAAAATGACTAATTAACAATGACTCGCGAATTAACCAGTTATTATTGACTTTAGGGCAGTTCATATTAAACAGTAGTAGTCCCTGACAATTTACGGCACACCAATCGTTTAAATCACGAAATTGCACGTGATTGAAGTATTCCTTATCAATTTCAATGCCGATACGCAAACTGACCGCACGTGACGCGCTGAAAACAAGGACGCTCTGTTATGTCACCCCGAAACTACCCGTGGCAAAGAAGTAACGAAAGTATAATGAAGGCGCGCCGCAGCCCTATTTGTCGTGGAAAGCCGGAAGAAATTTAACTTCTACCAGCAGATCGCCTACCTTTGAGTGTGATGTCTAGTTCTCAGCCGTTTCTTTTGCGCTGTGAGCAAGAAAACAGAGGCACCCAATTTTTTGCTTTCTCTATGTAGCATAAAACTTAGGGTCGAACCAAGAAGTGAGAATTGAGAAATACATGGACGCGATTACCATGATAAAAGGGGAGATCCATCCGCTTCGGGATGAAGGGATCATACGGTTACGGACCGCCCGTTGTAAACGCACATCACTTGTCTTTTTGTTCAGCGTGTTATATTTTAGAAGCGCGTCAAAAGTCGTTTAGTGCTTGACAACCTATGCGCCTGAGGGTGGGGGGTTGGTAAGGCTATTGAAGTCCGCCGCTTCACTCGGGAGCTATTAACTCGGTGGCAGCAATCAAAAAACAGCCTGCAAACTCAAGGATGCGGGTCGCCGATGCACAGTATTGAGAAGAGTTGCAGGATAGACGGAATGTTTGAGCGCGTGAGACATTTCTTACAACAGATGAGACTTGTTTTTTCGTCATAAAACAACTTCCGATGTTGCGACGTGGGTATATATATATATATATATATATATATATATATATATATATATATATATATATATATATATATATATTGTACCGAACCACAGCGGTGCTAGCTCTGTGCCAGCGTGAAAGAAGACGTTGACGTTCGTGTGGTTCGTGCTTGCCGGGTTTCTGCCTGAACCAGCTTGGTTGACTCACTCTTTGTCAAGCATGATAACAAGTGTTCGTAGGAGAACCCGCTTGTTGCATTTGGTGGAGGTGCTGGGTAATCCTCTTCCGCGTCCTGGAGCTCCGCAGCCGTACACTACCATCTGATCCCGGAATGACCGAGTGCGTCGATCCCTCGGAAGCCTCTGCCACGCCCCCCGCCTGTCATGTGCTCTGGTGTATTTCGTCTGCGGGACCCACCAGTCTACAGCGGCACTGAAGATCAAGATGTCGAAGACTGGCTCGCAGACTACGAACTTTATCAGAAGAGATTGAAAGCGTAAAAAAAACAAAAAAAAACTGAAGTGCCAGACCTGATGGATGGATCTGAATGAAGAGCATGCATGAATATTGATATTTACCACAGAGGACCTTAACACTGCATGAACGGGCGCACCTTTTTGTAGTTTCCAGAAGGTGTCACTGTACTCATTTCTGCTTTCTGTCCTTTTTGGGAAAAAACCAAGGAGTCTCTGCATTATAACGTGTAGAATTTGTGTTATACTTCTAACAAAAGGAGCTTCCGTAATGTCGCGAAAAATTTTGCGGTTTTCCTGAAGCAGAAAAATTTTCCTTGTCGTTATGCACATATTCTTTGTAATGTTACGGAATTTTTTTTACACTGATAGGTGTTTGACAGTTTATATCTACAGAGGAACGGCGAGAACAGACATTGGTCATGTAAATGCGACAGCGTTATAAAAATCCAACAACGGCAGCGTTGGCTCGACGAATGCAAAGAATAAATGTTATGGTTACAGCAGGAATCGAACTCCAGCATTTTGCGCGGCACTAAAGTAGTCTACCACAGAGCCACGCCAAGCCTCGGAACTGATTTGCGAGAAAAACCTATTCAGGCGTAATGTCACTGAAACGTCAATTGTGGCTGCAGTGCTGCCCATCTAAATTTATAAACATTGCATATTTACACCGATGATACAGGCGTCACGTCGGATTAGCGTCAATTGTAGTTATCCAGGGCTAACATCGTCGCAAGCACAAGCATTTCAGCGTACCGCTTCTGGTGTTGGTAATAACCATGCTGCCCTTGGCAGCGTTACGCAACTGTAAACAACTGGTTATATAAAACATATGCGACTGTTCAACATACATGTCCGTGCGTATAACATTTGTGCATATGTTTAGCGTTATTTCGTAATGTTTCGCTCAGCAAAAAAAATTACACCACAGTCACCTTCCCTCCGCATGCTTCGCATGACATCGAATCCCATGGCATGTGGGATCTGCCAAATGTTTTGGGTATGTGCACCTGCGTGTAGTGGGCATGGGAACGAGAGAGGGCGTTCTACCGGCAGCGCATTGATCTCCCAGTAGAAGACTTGTGGCCCTCGGGCCTAGGATCGGGCGGCAGTATCCTTATTTCGTATTGAGAATTTGTATTATTGTTACCGTTCATTCCGGTGTCTTTATTTGTTGTATCGGTCTTTCTGAGCTAAAGCGAGTCAGTCCATCCCGATGTCATTTTCATCTCCTGGTCAAGGGCACTCCCCTTGGCTAGCTTCTATACCGGCCAAGGATTGGCCGATTGATTCTTTGTTACGCAGTGGAGTCAGCAACGTCCCTGTGGCTCTGGTGCCTACCAACGGGGGCACGATACCGATGAAGAATCCAAAGGCGATTCAAGTGGAGCTTCGGAAAGCCACTTCGCAGTTCCAGCAAATCACTGAGGTTCGACAGTTCGGTCGCGGAGGCATTCTGTGCTGTTCTGCAGATGAGGAGTGCGTTCGAGAGCTTTTAAGTTGTTCCGAGTTTGCAGCGCATCCGGTGAGCCCGTTTATTCCAGCACATCTTGCATGTTCGAAAGGCATAGTCCGCGGTGTAGATACGAGCCTGACACCTGCAGAAATACTGGATTTATTTTCGGTGGCAGGTGTAGTATCAGTATACAGGTGTACCCGAATGATTGACAACAGGAAATCACCTACTGAGTCAGTGATTGTGACTTTCGTAGGAACAGTCAGACCTTCAGAAATTAAGGCATGGCCACTCATATATAAGGTAGAACCACTCACTCCCAAGCCACTACAGTGTTTGAGATGTTGGCGTTATGGACACAGCGTAAAAGGGTGCAGGTCAGTAGCTAGATGCCGGCTATGCGGAGAGAATCATGACAGCCGCGATTGCAGCTCCGAAGAAGAGAAGTGCTGTTTATGCAGTGGAGCACATCCTGCAGACTCCGCAGACTGTGTGGCAAAAGAAAGAGAGCTCAGTGTATTGGAAATTGTAGAACGCAAGCGGTGCTCTCGGAGGGAAGCAGTTGCGGAACTGCAGGAAAGAGCAAAAGGCTATGCGGGCGTTACAGCTCGTCATACTACTGCCATGGATGCATCCTTCGCAAAATCTATAGCAGAGGCCATAGAGAAGGCTACGGAAAAGGCAATAGATCGTCTAGCAAACAATCTTTTTGAAACCTTGGCACAGATGCTATCAAACCAGTTGACCCAAATTCTTGGTGTCGCGACTGCGCAAGAGCAGGAGTCGCAGGCATCGATGATTCCACACCGTACGGAGATGGAAAAATTGACAGAACGTCAGCGACCTGTCTCTCCTCAAGCAGGACCTTCCAAAACTTCAGAACATAACGATTTGGAACCCCTAATGGACGATTCGGAAGGATTTGCAGATATGGATACAAACTCTCAAAAAAACACTGAAGCGTACCCGATCTCCCCCCATCAAAAGTTTCTCCGCATAGTTCGAAATCTAAAAAGTATCTGTCAAAGAAAGACTTCTTTGAGAACCTTTCCAAAAAAGACTTCTTGAAAAAGGATGTTTTGGATCAAGCAGTTTCTGCTACGGTTCTAGCATCAAAATAGGCTCCCTAAACATCTTACAGTGGAATTGCCGTTCGATTGTTTCTGCTACCACAGACCTGTCTTACCTTTCTTCGCAACTTTCCCCAGACATCATTGCACTGCAAGAAACCTGGCTTACAACCGGTCAAAAGTTTTACCTAAAAAATTATCGACTATTTCGCTTGGATCGACCTGGTAGAGGAGGTGGGCTTGCTTTCTTTATATCAACTAAATTCAGTCACAGAGTCAAGATATCTTATCAATGTATGGCTACTGACTGTGAAATTTTGGTATTAGACATAACATTACCAGACTGTGCTCCTTTTTCTTTTGTAAATGCATATTTTCCGGCGGGGGTGCAAGACACGAGATGCCTAGATGTCATGTTATCTTCCTGCAGAAAGGATATATTATTTACTGGGGACTTCAATTCGCATCACGTGTCTTGGGGTTTCAAAACAGATTTAAGTGGAAAACGCTTGTGGGAATGGGCCCTGGACAAGGATTTATCTTGTTTAAACTCACGCGCTGCTACTTTCGTTAGAGGTCAGTCTAAATCGGCAATAGACTTGACATTTTCTAGCTCCTCCCTAAGTATATGTTCGTGGAAAACTTTAGACTGTGCTACCAATAGTGATCACCTACGTATTAGTTTTGAAATTAATTTTCCTAGAATATTTTTCACCGAAAAGGTCGGCTCATTTGTGAATTATGCAAAATTAGGAAAAGACTTAAAAGCTACTTTGATTCCTCGCAAGGACATGCAGGAGGATATTAGGGCTATGAGCCTGTGTGCGGTTTTAAAAAGATCAGTAAAAAACGCAACGTTTAAATTAAACTCGGTCACAGGAGGATCCGTTAGTCCATGGTGGAATGAAGATTGCATGAGAGGCTATAGAAGACGAAAAGCTGCATGGAAACAACTTCTGGTCAACCAATGCCCAAAACATTGGTGTGATTATAAATACATAGCAGCTGATTTCAAACGTACAATACGTAAAACAAAAGATGACTACGATAAGAACAGATTTGGTTATCTTTCTAAAGCTAAAAATAAAAAAGCCCTTTTTAGATTTTTACGATCTCGAAAGATGTTACCTCCCTCTGAAAATATCGATTCTGTAATTCTTTCTCCCCGTGAACTCTCTGAATTAGTAGAAAATATTGCGAAAGGGTTACAGGATAGATTCATGTCAACTATGCCACTGTACATTGTGAACCCAATTGCAGGTGAGGAATTCGATGAAGTTACCATAGCTGAACTGGCGGAAGTAATAAGGCATTTATCTCCCGCAGCGCCTGGACCAGATGGGGTGACCACGTCAATGATAAAAGTAATATTTGAAATTTCTCCAAACGAAATACTCAATATGGTAAATTACTCTTTGAAAAATGCTTGGATACCTGCTGATTGGAAGCTGTCCAAAGTGATTCCGCTACTTAAAAAACAGGGAATTGGATTTGCCCTTGACAATATACGACCAATATCACTGACATCTAATCTGATTAAACTTGTAGAAAGAATTTTGAATGTCCGGGTAATGAAATATATTGATGATCACGCAATACTAAATCCCAGTCAAATTGGTTTTAGATCTGGTTACTCAATATGGTGCGCGCACGTTGATTTAGAGAGTCGCATACAATTGGCTCGGCGTCGACGCGACTACTGTGCATTAGTCACTCTAGATTTGGCTAAGGCGTATGATAAGGTTGAGCACTCATTGTTAATAAAACAGATGGAACATTACAACTTTCCTAACTACATCACAGCGTGGGTTTCAGAGTTTTTAAGAGAAAGGAAATTCTATTGCTTTAAAGATGGGTACGTATGTAACAGATATAGACAGAAACGTGGCGTACCACAGGGGGCTGTCCTGTCTCCAGTTTTATTTAACATATTCTTAAGCTCCATTCCATCACATCAGGATATTCAATTATATGTGTATGCAGATGATATTGCTTTCTTCGCGACAAATAAGGATCTGCACGCACTATATCAGACACTACAAAATTATATGAATACGCTAGAAGCATGGCTTAAAAATATTCATATGACGTTGAATGTCAAGAAAAGCGCGCTTCTCGCGTTCTCTTTTATGCAGCCTGTCAACATCTCACTCATTTATTGTTCAGAGCTCATTCCCCAGGTAGATTCCCTTAAATATTTGGGCATCATATATAATGCAAATTTGAATTGGAGAAGCCACATAGAAGAAGTCTACTGTAAAGCAACACGTGCCATGGGTTGGCTACGGAAGTTAGCAAACAGTAGAAGAGGGTTGAGAAGGAACACACTGATAATGATTTATAAACTGTACGTGCGGCCTATCATGGAATTCGGGTGTGTGTTATTTTCTGGCAGTGCAGCTTATAAAATGAGACCCTTAGTACTGTTGGAAAGGGAAGCTTTGCGTTTATGCCTTGGTCTCCCAAAGTTTGTTGCAAACAATGTGTTGTATATGGAAGCGCGACTACCTTCCTTGCTAAATAGATTTAAAATACTCACGGTTCAAACCTTCTTAAACATATACAATTCACCTCAGAGACGATCTTGCTATATTTTCATTGAAGAACCGAGCTTATTCTTTGACACAAATTGGTCGCGACTACACACCCCGCAAATTATATTTGTACAAGCGATGCTAGAACCACTGAATGTAAAAATTAAACATATTGGCTCAACAGGTAACCTCGCTTCAACCCTTAACATAGAATTTGAAGATATTTTCCCTCCTAATGCGAAGCAAATACCATTTCGGTATTTAAATGATCAGTTAGAAGATTACCTAGCGCACCTGACAATAAGCAATATAATTGCGACGGATGCGTCTGTGTCAAAAGAAAAGGCTGGAGTTGGCATCTTCTCTTCTTCTCTTGATTGGTCCTTTTCGGTTCGACTCCCAGATTATACGCCTATATTCATTGCAGAGTTATTGGCTGTTGTTCTAGCTCTACGCAAACTTCCTTCAAGTGAATCAGCAGCAGTGATCGTAACCGATTCTCTCTCAGTATGTACTGCACTATCTGCGGCAACAAATTTAACACTGATTCATACGTTTCGCCATCTAATACCGCCACACTTACAAAAGATCCAACTACTGTGGGTACCAGGACACCGCGGACTATATCTAAACGAAATGGCGGACTCATTAGCCTCAATAGCCCTGAGTGGTCCCATTATCCCAGTTTTACCAGACACGGCTTACGCGACAGCATTAAGATTCAGAAATGCCTGTTTGCAAAGTGAAATAGGCAAATTATCTTTGGATAAAGTGACAGATTTCGCACATTTAAGACATTGCTGGAATAAACAGTGGTGTGAATCTCGGCAGTTAGAAGTTTCTTTCACGAGATTACGCTGTAGAATTCCGACACTGAATTATTACCTGAATAAAGCTGGCATCAAGGCGTCCCCGTTGTGCATATTTTGCAATGAAATCGAATCAATAGAACATTTCCTTTTATTTTGTCGCCGCTATTCTCATCAGAGAAAAAGGTACCTGCAAGCCCCACTTCAAAAGTTAGGATTAGCTGTAAATGTTCCAGTAATTTTGTCATTTGGCGCTACTTCATTAGGTTACAGCCACAGGGATGTCTGCTCTGCTGTAATAGAATACATAAAAGAAACAAAAAGATTGCCGTGTTAGACTATTTTTATCATTTCTTATTCTGGGTGTGCAACCCGACGTTATTTCTAGCATAAAACTCCGTTGGACTGACCGCTTGCTCATTAAGCATTTTCATGTATTAAACGTTTTATATAAAAAAAAAATACAGATTGGTTTAGTTTCAGACCATTATTTTAAGCCTCCTGCCGCCCGGTTCTTGGCCCATCCCCCCTTTGTGGGTGAGCGCCATTCATACGAGGACATCATCATCACAACCTCGGTGCGAACTCAAGGCCGCGGTTGGCGTTTTTGCCTTTTCTCTATAATCTATTTCCCAACCAGGCAGACTTCTGCCGAATGTTTACGTTTGAAGCTACCACTGCATCGCGTCTTAAAAATCTCTTTGTTGGACGTTACATTATTATATCACTTTATGCGCCTTCACATCACCTGCAATATGGTTCAGTAAAAATAGAGGCTTCACGATTGGCTCCAGAGAACATTATCTTCCTCGTGCACGCGGTTACTTGAGAGGAATTGTTCAGTTAATTTCATAGAGCATTCAATCACTCACCCTAGCTGAGCACAGGCGTAGTTGCTCCTTTCTGTCAGGTAGCGGAATTCTTTGGGTTTGTGTCAGGGAAGCAGAGGGTGACACAAAATGGCACCGACGGTGAGTTTATCGAAAAAAAACAGCACTGACTGTCTCGCTTAGAGTACAGTACTGCCACTGCTAACTTCATAAACAACGGTGGCGTTCTTCCTATTCGGAGCCTATGAACAACGAGCACTGCGCTCTAGAGGCATCGTCAGAAGAGAGCACCACATCATGTACAGTTCAGCGTCTTGGCCTTTATCTTACTTGGCATGCGAAAAGGGGAAAGACCTCGCCGGCTGCTCTCATATCTCCTCCTCCTGTTGAAGTGTTTTGTCTGTTCGCTGATTAACGTTTGCAAGAACAGTTTCTCTTGGGCTGGATACGTGTTATCGGTATGGCCTGTGAAGACGTCTCGTGTTTGAAAGCAGTGTCGCTGGTAATATCAAAGGCACACTAGCGGCGCAGAAGCAGATGAGCTCAAATGGGCCTCAATGACATCAACGAGCAGCTTAAAATCCACTTTTGCGAGAAAAATACCTGCAGTGAAAATGAAATTTTCTTTTTAACAAGAAAGTGTTTGATGCCGGGGTCCACCAAGTATATCCGTTACGGGTATGACGTTGATATAAGTAACGTTTGATATAGGAAAAACATTATGACAATGTTCCCCCGCCGCGAATCGAACCTGTGACTCCTTGGCCCGCGACGAAGGGCGCCCGGTTTCTTACCAACTAAGCCACCGACGCAGCTGGAGCAACCTGCCAACGCGCCTTGTATCCCTCAAGGTAGGTACTCACTAGCGGCAAAAACGCGAGTGACACGCCGCGTGCGGCAAGCGTGCTCGCGGCAGGTGCGCGCAATCGTGTTTCTATTCGCGTTTCACGCTACAAAGCAGTGATACTTGGAGTCTCGAGTTGTATAAGGAGGAGGAGGAATAAACGTTTATTGCACGAAACGGTATCGCGGTGCAAGACCCGCGTCTACCCTAGATGGGAGGTCTCCTCATTCCAGGAACCCTCTGGCTTTCACTGCCTCCTTGGCCCTGGCGACGAGACGTCGTTGTTCGTCCAGGTCCTCCGAGGCGAGCTTGGCCTCCCACGTTTCGATGAGGTGTTTGTTTGCTTGACCGGCGTCACAGGCATTCGGCGAAGGCGATGAGTTGGTGTTTATATTGCATGGACACGTGAGGATCATGTGGGGCAAGGTGTCAGGTACACCGCAGACTGGGCAGAGATATTCGTGCAATGTTGGGTACAGCCTGTGCATGAGTATACCGTGTATGTAGGTGTTGCTCTGGAGTCTTCGCAGTATGGTGCTGTCCTCTTTGCCTCTTTGTTGAGCTTTGAATGTGGTGGTGGGTACTCTCTGCGTTCCAGCCTGTGGTGTTGTAGTATTGCAGAGTAAGTGATTGGTACGGGCTCAGCCTCCGTGGACGCAGTCCTGGCGTCTGGAGAGTGGGAAGGTATAGCCCGGTAGGCGTGATCGCGGGCCACGGCGTGTGCCGCCTCATTCCCCTCCAGCCACTCGTGCCCAGGAACCCATGTGACACACGTGTACGGCATCGGAGTGCTTCGGCGCTTCAGTATCTTGAGTGCTTGGGCAGACACACGACCTTTAGAGTAGCTTCGCATGGCTGCTTGCGAATCAGTAAATATGACACCTGCATCCAAGCACGTAGTGGTAGCAAGTGCGATTGCCGCCTCTTCTGCAGTTTCTGGGCGTTGGGCGCGAACTGTGGCAGATGCGAGCTCTACGCCCCGAGAATCTACGACGCTCAAAGAGTAGGCGTCTCTATTGGGATACTTGGCTGCGTCTGTATATCTGGCGTCCGCATCTTGGTTGTGATTTCGCCGCAGAACATTCACTCGGGCTTGCCTTTTTTCCTTGTGATGCATGGGGTGCATGTTGCGTGCAAGTGGTGCAGTGCAGAGAGATTCGCGGATGTTTGTTTGTGTCGGCTATAAAGGTTTCGCCGTAGTTGAGCCGCTGAAGCACTGATCTTCCAGTGGGCGAGAGCTTTAGCCGTTCTAGTTGACTAGCCTTGTGTGCTTCGGCTAGTTCCTGCCAGGTGTTGTGTACACCCATCTTGAGAAGTTTTGCAGTGGAAGCCGTGAATGGGATTCCCAAAGCGATTTTCGTGGCCTTACGAATCATTATGTTGAGCTTCTCTATCTCTGCATTCTTCAGCGCGAGGTAGGGAGTGCCGTAGGTTACTCGACTGCTGAGGAGAGCTTGCACCACACGGAGCGTGTCTGGCTCTTTGAGGCCGCTTCTACGGTTTGCAAATCTCCTGACGAGACGCGTTAACTGCGATAGCGTGCGCTGTAGTCGAGGGAGTGTGGCCGCCCCGGACCCATCTTTGTGGATGTGTAGTCCCAGCACTCGTAATGTTTCCACTTTCGGGATGGGCTTTCCGTTTAGGGTGACGCTGGGATCGAGTTCATTGTAGGCGGCTGGCCGTCCTCTCGTTCTGTACTTCAGGATGGGGTGTTCCGACTTCTCGGGAGCGCATCGGAGGCCGCATTTTTGCAAGTACCTCTCGATTGCATCTATCGCTTCTTGTAAGCGCATTTCTTGCGTTCTGGTATTGGATGCCCTTGTCTATAGCGTAATGTAATCTGCATAAAAAGCATGTCGTAGGTCCGGTATAGCGTCGAGGAGGGGGGAATATACAACCTCCGCAGCGAGTTGTATAAGACTTCAAGAATTGCTGCCGCGCCGCCTAAAACGCGAATGGCAACGGGAACGCACGCGCCGGCCGCGAGTGCGCTTGCCGCACGTGGCGTGTCGCGCGCGTTTTTGTTGCTAGTGAGTACCTACCCTCACACATTCTCTCTCGCATGGTGCTCTCTGTTGGCGTGGCTTAGGCGTGACGGGTCGGTGTCGCCGCCTGTGAGCGGGGAAGAGAAGTAATGCGGCATGACACTTACTAGCGCCGATAGCGAATGATTAGTCGACGACGCAGTTAAAGCATGGCGTCAGAGATTTCACGCCGGCGCACAATCTCGGAGGCCATGCTTTAACTGCATCTCGATAGCAGTGAAAAACATTGGCCGCGCTAGCATCGGAGAGTCGCCGATGTAGCTATGTTCTTTGCCTTTACCTTCGTGTTAGCGTGTGACGGCTCTTTGTCGGAGTAGTGCATCTTCCACATGCACCAGCGTTGTTTCGCCGACGGCTACTTCGGGTGTGATAGCACCGACTAATGAAACTGCTGCAGTGAGCGCGGCCGCAAGGCAGCGATGTCGACGGGCCAATGTCGTGCCTTGGTGGAGCCAGACAGAAACCAGCAGGACGTAGAACACCTGCGCGTGCTCGCGGCTCAAGCTACGAACCCCTGCCTCCCGCGTTGCTGAAGCGCAGAGTGGTAGTGTATGCATGAGCGCAGGAGTTACCTTATTACTCAGGCGCGCACACCGTACCACTTCTCTTTGAAGACGCGCATATTGAGTGCCAGTGTTCATTACGTGCTTGTTGGTGTCTTTGCGCTGGATTCACGATACGCTGTGTCCAGGTATATCACGTTGACAACTTCAGCTACAACAATGGTTAATTCATGACCAGGGGCGTTAGTCGGCACGATGGATATTTGCCACTAGGCGTCAACGTGGGTGTGTCCAAGTCAAACGGTGCTATAGCTGTCAAAGACCAAGAGACATTGTACAAGCTCTCATATATCGCTACGCAATAAGCACTACTTCTGCGAAGACGCGTTTTACTTTCGTGTTATACCGATTCCTATGACGGAGGGATCAGCCATGTATTTTTTTTTTTTGAATCAGTGGGGGAAACAGGCTTTCTTAACGCAGGTCAGTTCACATCGCAAAAATAAACGCAGACAGAAACGCCCAGAAACGCCATTGTGTGGCTCTGTTGTTGCCTCCTAAATATTGTATGATTTCCGGGTGCACTACGAAATGCCCCATAAAAGTGGAATTCTGTAGCTAGCGTTTTTCCAGCGGTAGGAACGTCCACATGGAGATAACAATCCAACTTTCGCTGAAAGGCAATTTAGTACTTCTTCGAAGTTTAGTCCCGGCTGTATCAGCTGGCATACCCTCCAGGTAAGCGGGAGACGCGTCACTAGCCCCAATTTTTCCTATGGTGCTTGATAGGCCAAACTTCCAAGACAAAAAAAGTAACACGTAAAAAGCAGTGATACTGCATAGAAACAATGATGTTGATGTGCGGCAGGGCAACAGCATTCAGCTGGTCGTCTGCTTTGAACCATGTGTCGAAGCGCTGGACACATGGTGGGAATTCGGATGCCGTTCGCCATACGGCTGTTCACGCCAACAGCCGTATCCGACAAATGTCCAACAGGTTCCAACGGCATGCGGAGATGTCATGGTCTCTAAGGATGGACAACGGCACAGGGCACTGAGGACTTCGAAAAATTCTTTATGCGAAAGAAAAGCAACCTATATATACAGAAGAAGAAGTGAGAACCAAAAAACATAAAAAACATTCCCTTGCACACTCTATATGCGCAAACTAAAAAAAATGCCCCCCACCTCCCCGAAGGGAATCGTGAGGAAATGCGAATGCATTTCGCGCGCGCTTCACTCCATTATATATACGTGCGAGCGAGCGGACGGGAGAGTGGGGCGCAGGGAGGAGAGAGAGCGAACGGCGAGAGAAGGAGCGGCGAAGCACTGCGCCTACCCTCTGCTACACTCTCTCCACACACGCGGGAGCTCCGCCGAGCTTCCGCGATGCGAGCGCCCTCACACACCAGAGCGCGCTCCTCCTCTCCACTCACTCTCCGCTACTCCGCCCGCACCACCTGCTCCAGTTGCTAGGGGCGAGGATAAGCGCGCGCGCCCGCAGCGGTTGCTATGGGAGAGGGGAGTGAGAGCGGAGTGATAACACCTGCCGGCGCGCACACCTCCTCAACCTATCCTCCTCCTCCTCCTCCACGGACAACGCAGGACAACGCCGGATGCCTGAGATAGCCCGACTAAGAAATGCATTCGCATTTAAAAGTTATATTTACAGTTCCATCACTGGTTGATGGCCTTGACGTGGCGGCTCCGGCGCTGAGACGAAGTCTCGTCGTGTCCGCGAAGTACGCCGCTTCACCGGAGCATGATCGTCCGCTGCATCATCGCGGGGCCTCGTAGTGGCCGGTCACCGCCGCGTCAGGTACTCGCCGCGGCTGTACCGCTCGGCCTCTTGTGCGCAGCCCGCGGAGCACAGCCGCAGTACATCTGCGCGTCCTCAGGAGAAGAATCTCGCTGGGCCGATCTGGTCGCACTCCCGGTCGTGCCCCGCAGCTCCCAGTACGTTGCTGCGACGGCTGGGATACTCTTCCGGGAGCTCTGCTGGCGGACCTCGGGCAACGCCTTGACGCTACCACCACTCGTCCGCGCCTCTTGCTGTTCCAATCTCCTCTGCCCTCTCTCCTCTCTGCCGGCCACGTCGCCTCTCGTGCCCGTTCTTCTACCTCTTCTTCTTTGTGTTCTTTTTTTCAATTCTCTTTCAACGTACCATCTTCTTTTTTTTATACTATATTTCCTTCACTTGATATATTCTTTTCTCTTATTTCTTCTTCCTCTTCTCCCACCAGTCAATATACTCATGACAGGAGACGATTCGCACACCTGGCGGGCATCCAACTTACTGAATGTAGCCGCGCCGTATTGGTCTGGCGGCGGCAGCCAATGGCAGCGCGGGAGACGTGTGACGTCACGCCACTGGTGGCGCCCCTGTCGCTAGTTCATTCCTCGCCGCTCCAATGGCTCCGACCGCTTTGGTATTTGCCGATATGCCATTGGACGGGGGCATGAAAACATCGGCTAATCTCTGTTTGTGACATCAAATGACTCATGATTGAATAAAGTGATGCTTGAAATATGACATTTCTGCGAGGCGATGCACGTTTCGGAAGTTGTGAGGTAAACACTAGCACCGGCCATCTCGGCGATCTGGCTCGCTTCGCTTCCACCTTTGCACTTCACATCGAGGCGATCGCATAGAGAAACCTAAATGCGCATGTAACCGCGTCAAATGAGATTACAAGTTTTTATCGTGTTGGCAAAAGTAAGCACTCGGCGATGAGCTCGCGTTTGATCGCAAACGGCTAGCGACAGCGCCCGCCTGGATAGGCCTATACTCTCGGAGTTGTGAATGAAGGCGGGCTGGTGCGATGTTTGTCGCTGGCGAAGGCATAAGCTTTATTGGCAATGTTCTTAGAGAAGGAAGCATGGCTGTGTAAGGTTGTGTTGTTTATTTCGTTCTCCATGAAGATGATACGACGCCGTCCGAGCGTACAAGTTGACGTGGCCGTGGTGCCGTACGTGGACGGAGCCTGCGCGCGGATTGCTTGTTTGCCCCATGTGTCCTGAATCTTGAAAATTCGGCGAACCCAGCCTTCAAGGACACGTACACAAGAAGAGAAAATTTACGACCACAACGCTGGGAACTAACAGCAGTTAAATGAAAAAAAACCATCTAAACTCGAAAAGAAAACCGAAAACGCACATGCGCCCTACAGGATATCTTATGGGAGAAAATGGTGGGCCTGTGACAAACGACAAGGCACAACCAAAACGCCAATGTCCTTTAAAAATAGTGCACATAAAATCGCAGTGCATGGCACCTTCTAATTACGTTTGTCTAAAAACTTCACCTCGTTTCCTAATAGCTAAATGGAAGGTACGCTTACACACCGACCCTGTCCGTGTTTTTGCATTTGTTATGCTTCAATTACTTCTATTTGACATTTCGTGGCTCCCCTACCAAAAATGTCGGTGTCGTTAAAAATGGCTGAACACCCGCACGTTCTGCAATGCGCATGAGTGATGCGATGCGGGCTTGTTGGTAGCACATCTTCAATAGGTTTCTTTGAAGAGCTTGTTTCTTTGTAGTGTTTGTTAATTGTTTGTTACATGACTTTGACACTAAGTGTTCCAATGTTTTTACTGTTGTACGTGAGCGCCTTTGTCCCCTAGAAGTTACATTCGAGGTTACCGTGCAAGGAAGTATTAAGTTTTTAGATGTTAATTTTACCTTCAGTGATGACCTGACATGCTGGTGCAACAGTCCTAGGGCAATTAAACCATTGTTGTCATATCACTCAGCCCATTCTAAATTAATTAAGGGAGAGTTGCGAAATTTTATTTCACCAACGCGCTTTACAAATCATGCGTTCACTGTACCGACGAAGCATTCAATCAGCAGTCTTTGCGTCTACAAGATGCTGGTTATCCCAGACACCTCTTGGCGTCATTCGCTGAAGGAATGTTGAAGCAAGCGCCAAAAGCTAGTAACCCTGAAAGCATGCAAGAAACTTGTGAGCGAGAGAAAAAACGAACGACAGTAATTCCTGACATCCAACGGTTGTCGCACAAATTAAAGAAAATTGCACGGCGCGGAAAACAAGATGTTGCTTTCTCAGCGCCGAATAAACTATTCAGCCTATGCAGAAAAGCAATTACAGGGAAGAAAAGTGCTCCGGACTACCAAGGAACACAGGAATAAATTTGTTGAATGTAACACCTCAGTCATCTACAGCATTCCCTTGACATGGGAAAAGTGTTACGTAGGGCAATCAGGAAAATGCATTAATGATAGGTTGCGTGAACACAAAAATAAAGTTGGAAAAATCGCAAGTGATGGTGTTCTCGCTCTACATTTTAATCTGCATCAATGTTCCCCTCTCTTTGAAGACACCAAAATAACATCTAGAAGCAAATGTGAAACAACACGACTGATAATAGAAGCCGAACAGAATGCTGCACTCGGAGATATGTGTGTTAGCAAGCCATCGTTGACACTTTCAGCAAAAGAATTAGCGTATCTGCGCATGCCTTGAGTTTCCAGTGTTTTACGCTGTGTTCACCATGATCACGTGGCTGTGATTCGTAAGGCGAGTGCATAAATTGCCACGCGCGTTTCGTATTATACTTTTGCTGTATTCGGTTTACGCCTACAAAGACTGTAAGCAATGCTCAGTGTTGGCGTGCCGGAAAAGCCGCGTCATCTCCTCCGTAAAGATGGTGACGCTCTCATTCGGGAGCTGCACTCGGGTGTCCAGTAAAGCGGCGGCCCTTTCCTTTCGGACGACGCTCGCGAACGTCTCCAAGAAAGCGCCGCGAAAGAGGTCCCATGTTCGAAGCATGGACTCCCGGTTCTCGAACCACGTCCTCGCGGCGTCTTCGAGGTAGAAGTAGGCGCGCCGCAGTTTTTCCTCGGAGTCGCAGTTGCTCATAGTCGCGACTCGTTCGTATGTCTCTAGCCAGGTCTCGGGGTCCTCGCTTGGCGATCCATGGAAAGTCGGTGGCTCTCTCGGTGGCTGGATCACGATCGTTGCAGGGGACACAGCGGCCGTCATTGGCCCTGTCGTCTTCGTCACCGTGGCTTTTGTCTTATCCGGTAGGAGTCCGTGCTGCGGGGGGAGTCCTTTCAGTCTGCGGCTGCCTCGACTGTCACTGATGGTGTCGGTGTCTTGTTTGCGACGTGGGCTAGGTTCATGGCTTGAGGGGGGTGTTCGGTACATGGGCCGTGAAGCACCTCCACCAGATGTCACGTGGTCGTGACGTTGATCAAAGCAGCAGTCGGTATGTCCAAGAGGAAAGTGTTTATTTGGCCGAACTTGTGGCCGGTAAACGGAAAGTCGGACTACAGCAATGCACACTGGCACTGATAGCGGCGAACTGAGCGCCGGCCGTCGATCAACTGACAAACGGTCAAGTGCGTCGGCATTTATGCGCGTGTCATCGAATATTCCAGCCTTATCACTGGTTGTCGCGAGAGCTCTGGAATAAGCTCGCGTGTTCACGTCTTGCGCGCAATCTTAACACAGCGATCTGCAATAATCGCGAAGCTTCTAGAAAAATGAGGCGCGGATTGCGCTGAGCATTGCTTACAGTCTTCGTAGGCGTAAACCGAATGCAGGAAAAGTATAATACGAAACGCGCGTGCCAATATGTGTGTTAGCAAGGTATCGTTTACACTTTCAGCAAAAGAATTAGCGTATCTGCGCATGCCTTGAGTTTCCAGTGTTTTACGCTTTGTTCACCATGATCAAGTGACTGTGATTCGTAAGGCGAGTGCATAAATGTAACTTGGTTTCTGAGAATAAACTATGTTGGAAGTTAGCGCCCAGTGTGTCTGTATGTGCCTTCATTTTTGTCCTGTCGTGTATGTGGGCTACAAAGAAACCTATTGAAGCAATGCGCAGGCAGGTTCGCGCCTCCTCCTGAAGTGACTGATGCTTCATGTTCTTTCAAGCGAGTGTTCACACAGCGCCCCGTCTGTCTTATGTTGGGCAAGGCGGCACACTGGAAACCATGTCAACTAAAAAAACTTCATCTCCTGCTAAAGGGAACCATGTGCGAGGCAGCGGGGCGATACCTTACGAAAATGCAAAATATGGCCCATATATCTTTTATATAAGGTCTTATATGATCAAATAAGGGCACATATAAAGTCACATATGGCCATATATGAACTTATATGGTGTAATAAAAGGGTTCATATAACTCCCATCTATGGGTGTATTTATATGCATATAAGGGCACTCAAGGCTATATACTGTCATATATGAGAGTACTTATATGTATATAAAAGGACTTATTAGGCTATATATTCCCATATATGAGTGTATTATATACATATAAGGGCACTTATAAGGCTATATACTCCCATATATGAGTGTACTTATATGCATACAAAGCTTCTATAGCGCTATATACCACTATATATGAATGCAAATCGGCTATGAGTGTAATGTCTGACAATCATAAAAATTAAGGGAAATGAAGCATTTGCTCGCTGGCTTCATAATTACTTGTGCTTTGGTGGGAGACACCTTGAGATGACTAGACACAACAATTATGTCAAGAAAAACAAGCGGCAGATCCCGCGCATTGTTGGAATGGATGTAATGCGAAGCAGCCTGCAAAGGAGCAAATCATGCTGTACATAACATGCATGTCATGATTTACACGTTAGGACCTGTCATTTATGTTCGTCATGCAGTCACATCGCACAATACCAGTTCTGTTGTATTGCTAGCTAGCTGAATGCAAGTGCACCATGAGCGTGGCATGTAAATCACGTTGTACATGACATGCATGTCGTGATTTTCATGTTACCACGTGCCATTTATGTTCGTCATACAGTCACATCGTGCAATACCGATTTTGGTGTATATCGAGCTTGGGAACTGGACGGAAGCACACCATGAGCGTGGCATGGTGTTGTACATGACGTGCATGTCATGATTTTCATGTTACCACCTGCCACTTATGTTCATCATACAATCATGTCATGCAATACCAATCTTGGTGTATATCAAGCCAGTGAAACGGCCGCGAGCGTACCATGAGCATGGCATGCAAGTCATGTTGCACATGACATGTCATGATTTCCATGTTACTTCTCGTCATTTATGTTCGTCATACACTCACGTCACGCAATACCAAATTTGTATTTTTACTCCTCCTGCCTGGGCCCTCATAAGCCTGCAGTGTATTCTAACAATGCCCCCCCTCTGAAAAAGCATCGTCCCGATGCTTTAAACAGAACACGCGGGGGTAAATGCATGCAACAATAACAACTAGAAAGCGAGAAAGTACAATAATTGCTGGGCACAAGCAAGAAAACAGAACAATAAATCAAAAAGTACGGTCCTCAGGTCCACTAACGTGCGTGCGTAAAACGGCTTGAGGCGCACGACATGGACGACTTCAGGCCGCAAACGGCGCCGCTGAGAGTTCGTAATGCCGTAGGGAACGACCTCGTAGTCTAGAGCGCCTACACGTCGAAGCACCATGTAAGGCCTGAAGTATCGCCGAAGAAGCTTTTCACAAAGTCCACGTCGGCGTATGGGTGTCCAGACCCACACACGGTCGCCAGGCTGGTATTCCACGAAGCGTCGACGAAGGCAGCAGGCGAAGTGTCTAAGATGAAACTGTTTATTAGGCCGAACTTGTGGCCGGTAAACGGAAAGTAAGCTTACAGCAATACACGCTGGCACTGATAGCGGCGAACAGAGCGTCCGCCGTCGATCAACTGAACATCGTTGGAACGCGACGGCTTTTATAGATCACGCGTCGAACATTCTAGTCTTATCTCTGGTCGTCGCGCAAGCTCTCGAATAATCTTGGGTGTTCGCGTCTTGCGCGCAATCTTAACAAAATGGTCTACTAGAATCGTAAACCTTCTCGAACGCTGCAGGCACTGTTTGTTCACAGTCTTTGTGGGCGTAAACCGAATACAGTAAAAGTGAAATAAGAAACGCGCGTGACAATATATATATATATATATATATATATATATATATATATATATATATATATATATATATATATATATATATATATTAGAAAGCAGCCACTCCATCTAGACAAATATTTCATTTCTAAAATCTGTCTCATGAGTACTACAGCCAAAATGTTGGTATAAGCCAGTCAGTCAGTCAGTCAACAAACTTTAATAAGGTCCAAAGGAACTACAAGCTCGTAGTTGCGGGCCGCGCCCACGTTGGGACCGGAAGACCATGGTCCTCCGCCCGTTCGCGGGCCCTTTGGACAGCCCTTAGTTGTTCCTTGGGATCGCCACTTCTGAGGGCTTCCTCCCAGTACTCTTGTTGATTAAAAGGCGCATTTCGTAACGCAGAACACTGCCAGAGCATGTGTTCTAACGAGCAATACTCTGCATTGCACTCAGGGCAGCGTGGGTCGATGTCCGGAGCAAAGTGGCTAAATTTACCTCTCGACGGGAAAGATCCTGTCTGTAACATTCTCAGCGTAGAAGATTGGGGTCGAGTGAGCTTAGGGTGTGGGAGCGGGAATTTCCTGCGGCCAAGCTGATAGTGTTTAACTATTTCATGAAAAGAGAGTAATGGGTCAGAGTTGTGCTCACAACCCGGGCTGTCTAGTGCATCGGGACCATCGCGGAACGTGAGACCTCGCGCTTTGTCATGAACTAGCTCATTCGGGTTGGGTTTGCTAGGATGAACATTGTGTCCCATGTGCGCCGGGAACCATGCGATAGTATGCGAAGCATCAGGAGGCCTTTGCCTTATTATGGCCGCCGCCTCTTTCGAGACTAAACCAGATCGAAAGGCTCGTATGGCTGATCTTGAGTCGGTATATATGTAAGGCCGCGAGGGGTCGGTCATAGCGAGCGCGATGGCAACTTGTTCTGCCGCAGACACTGTGATGTGTCTTACCGAAGCTGCATTAACGATGCTCCCGTCAGGATCTGCCACAACAGCTACAAATGAATCTGTGCGACCGTACTGGGCAGCATCGACGTAGGAAGCTAAGTGAAAGCTTTGATGTGTAAAATTAATGAGAGAGCGGGCTCGGGCCTTGCGTCTAGCCACATTATATTGGGGGTGGACATTCCTTGGGAAAGGGCTAACCTGAAAGGTCCCCCTAACGGTGTGAGAGAGCATGGTGGCATTCTCGTCGATGGCCAAGGGGGGCCAGACCGGCAGACTTCAATATGCGTCTGCCTGCCTTCGTAGACGAGAGGCGGACTGTTTGAGCCGTTCTTTGTGCTTCTATTACCTCCGTGAGGGTGTTGTGCACCCCTAGTTCGAGAAGCTTCTCTGTGCTAGTGCTGGTGGGAATTCCCAGTATGCATTTGATGCTTTTCCTGATCAGTACATCAATTTTTGCCTCCTCCGAGCGGGACCAGTTGAGAGCCGATGCGACGTAATTTATGTGACTCATAAGGAATGCATGATACAGTCTCAGGAGATTGCTCTCACTGAGGCCACCTCTGCGGTTCGAGACTCTTGTAATTAATCTGAGCATGCTCTCAGTCTTTGCCTTGAGACGGGCAACAGTTTGAATGTTGCTTCCTTTTGCATGAAGTATGAGACCTAGAATCCTGACGGAGTCTACCCTAGGTATTATCTGACCAGAATGAATCTGTGTGCAATGCTGTCGAAGGCTTTGGCGAGATCTAACGCCAGAATACCTCTGACATCCCTGGTGCTCACGTCGATGATCTGCCTTTTGAGAAGCAGCATGATGTCCTGTGTTGATAGAGAGGGCCTGAAGCCGACCATGTTATACGGTAACAGTTCCCGTTCCTCGATGTATCGCGTTACTCTGTCATGGAGTACGTGCTCAGCCACCTTGCCCACGCAGGACGTGAGCGAGATTGGTCTGAGGTTCTCGGGCGTGAGTGATTTACCTGCTTTCGGGATAAATATTACAGAGGCTGTTTTCCAGGTCTCTGGGACCCGACCAGTTTCCCACGCACCGTTGCTTTGTTAAAATCCACTGAACAATCAATTTAATTATGTTTAGATGAAATGCTTCTTACTTAATGTAAATAAAGGCAAAACTAGCCATAAACATTCAAAAGCAACTCGTCATTAATACTTAAGGGCCATATATCAGCTGTAGGTAGCAATGCATGTATGGGAAACATTCATAAGGCACATCAGAAAATTCCTTGAGCGCACAAGTATATCACTGAGTATGCAGAATACAAGAGAAGCGTCATAGTAGTATGGCGCAAATGTGGAGCACAATGAAATTTATTATGTAGCATTGTATTTGGAATTCTTTATCTAGAAACTGACCTACATTAAGCTGTTTCACGGTCTGTACATCAAGCTTACTTGTGCTGATGTTACATGAAATATATTCAAGCAGCATCTATTATCTCACTTTCCGGCTGTTGCTAAATACAAAATCTCAGTGCAGGATTATGGCTCAGCAGAGCAAGTCAGGTAAACAACAATAAAAGGAATACATGAAAAACACCAGTAAACAAAATAAATATATACATTGAAATAGCTATTAATGCATGGCTAATAGCAAGAACAGCACAAATATAAGACATCATGTGGATTACAAAACATTTGAGGTGTATGTAGTGGTCACTGCACAGAAAAAACTGTTTTATTGAAACTCAGCTGCACGATATGATCATTTCTTAATATCTCGCATGATTGATTTTGCAGAGCAGTTCAATTTGCATGAAAAATTTCGCAGAAGTTCTGCAGGAATTTCCTACGTATAAAACATATATAACTGAGAGTTTCATACCTTGTGCACTTGGAAGGTTTACAGTCCAAGTAACTTGCACTTCAGGTCAAAGGTTCAGCACGCTATGCGCTTGGAAAATTCAGAGTTAGAGTTCCAGTCGCAGCTATCAAGGGCTCAGTAGAACAGAAGTATAGCATGTAGAGAGGGTTTAGAGTCGTAACACTCTCGGTACATTAAGTTGTGTGTTGTACTACAAAGGTCAAGGGTTTGTTACCCAGCCTGCTTAAAAAGCTCAGTTTGTGTCCTTCAGATGCCAAGTGTTTGATACCCAACACACTGGAAGCCTATCTGCATACTTTATAGGTCAAAGGTTCGATATCTTACATGCTGATTTGGTCGAGGGTTCAATGCCTCACATGCTTGCAAGCAGCGCTTAAAGTCAAGGGTGGCCTGGGGGGGGCGGGCCTGGCCCCCTCTAAGGAGGGGGCTTGGCCCCTTTCAGCTGCACTACTCAGCTACACAACTGCAGCGCAATGACACCCATTCGACAAACACTGGAGTTATTTTTTTAGTAGTAGTGCCTTGTGCTGTAATAGTGCTTGTTGTAGCTCTTTAATTTTCTTAATAATGAGTTACCCGCGATTGTTGGGTTGGTGTGGCGCGACCAAAAGAAAAAAAACAGGCATCTTTGGGTGCTTCCTGTGCAGTGTGTGCAATGTCCGTTCATTATAGCGTTCGCCAGCTAATATGAACAATTTTATAAGCCCCTTTGAGTTTGAGTTAATGAGGTGTATATATATATATATATATATATACACATATATATATATATATATATATATATATATATATATATATATATATATATATATATATATATATATATATATATATATATATATATCTTACCGCTCTATGAGGGCCACCCTCCAGTGAAGGGAGACTTTAAGCCCTGCTTGGAACACTACAGACACTGCGTCCCTGTACACTTTGTATGTCGAGGGTTCAATACCCTATGCAACTGGAAGCTTTGTGATTCTAGTCGCTACATACTTTGGAGTTAGAGAGTTCCCTACTCTGCATCTTTGTAAGGTTTGGGGTAGAAGTTGCTGTAAACATTGGTGGTCAAGGGTTAAGTTCCCTACATGCTCAGTAAGATGAAGTTTCGGGCCCTGACACATCGGTTCAGTCATGGGTTAGATTATTACCGTTAAGTGTGCCCCATGCTATTCAAATCACGAGTGGTCAGTAACAGACTTGTGCTTGTGTCATCATCTGGAAGCTTACTGTGGAGGCATACCAGTGGAACTTCGGTGGATTCAGTGCATGCTAAGATACAATGAGAGCTCTACATACCGAGTTGCTTCGTTATCAGTTTTCATGCGTGACATCAAGCAGCCAATGTACAAATACGGATTAGTACGAAACAAACTTACCTCTACATTTCTCAAGTTCATGGGTCTTTAGGTAAGTGATTATTGCATTTTAAAACTATGAAGGTATATAAATTTAGACGGAAAGAGAGGGAGATAAAAAACATAAAGAAAAAAGCGTTAGGTTAACTAGGCCGCCGCAGTCGGCTTTCTCGCACTATGGGAGGAGTAAATTCTCAGAAAAAGAATAAGAAAATAAGGAATGAGATTATGAGTGATATGCATGCGTATATAGCAGATTTCATCGCTTTAATGTCACATACTGGACATATATGCTGCAACACTTGTGGTCAGCCGTACAAGAACCTCTCAATGCAATTTTGAATTGTTCATCTTGCACCAAAGGACTATGCTTTAGGTGGTGGAAATTTCGTACTAGCACCAAGTTCTCTCCATAATTTACCTACATTCACCTGTGAACCCTTTGCGTTACTTAAGAAGACATAGAACTAATATCACATCCCTATACAATAAGGCACCAGAGCCGTTATCCTTGATCAAGCTACTGCTATTTCTTGCAATAAACGACGGTCATGCAGATATTATAACTGTAGATATATTATAATCATGCAGATGTTATAAATACAGTGATTTTCTGAAGAATTTGTGTTGTTTATTTTCAGTCTCTTGACATTGCGCCCCTCATATTGTGTCTGTTTTTTCCAGTTGTAGCCGTCCTTGTAATATCGTCAACTATATTGCAGTTCAAAATGAAACGCTTTCAAGCAAACAGCAGTATACCGTATGTAATAGGCTATAGTTGGTGTGCATTTGTACCTTTTTTGGTGTGCAGGCAGGGATGACAACAGCGTATCAAAAATACTTTTTAAAAAATGACGACGAAAGGAAGAAGTTTAGATTTATCCGAGAGTCGAGCCCACATACAACAGCACGAGATAGCCGTCCGCGTTGCGCATTTGCCGGCTACGCCACGCCTGCGTTTTTTTTTAATTGGACGCCCACGCATGCGCTTGACCGCGCGAAGGCTTCTTTTTTTTTACGACATGCGATCGTACCTGTTATTGCAAGCATATATTTTGCGGTCGTATAACGTCTACCGTTGCCCTGTTTTCTCGTCTTTCGCAGTCGCTTGTAGTTCGAGCATAAAACCATGAATTTTTGATTGCCATATTGCCCAGGTAACTGCTCTTTGCGAAGCTGATTGTCTGTTAAGATTTATAGCAGTACCACCTCGACACAAGCTTTAGCAGTTGAAGCTTGTTACCTAATGCTCTCTTGTGATTTGGTTGACCATCGTGCGAAATGAGTGCTACGCAGTCAACATCCTGGGAGCTATCGCTACAGATCCGAGACGCGCTAGTTGCGGTCTCAATCGATCACTAATTCCACACTGAACATATACTAATTACCTCACAAAGATTTCTACCATACAGGCGGTGTAAACCCTGCAGCTCTAATCTACAGGCTAACGTCGTACGTAGTCGCGACACCAGATCACAATGGCTTGTTAATTAATTTTGCTTCGACGCAACGTACGAGATACTACTGCTCGAAAGAGAAACTGCTGTCTTATGGATAAGTTCCACTGCTTTTTATTCGACCTGTGAATAATTAAAAACGCACTGTACATATAAGTAACGTAGAGCATTGCTGCGGTGGATGTAAAAGTAAGTCGCACTGTCCCCAGCTGTCCCGGCGCTCGAAGCCTGTCGTCTGCTAGAAAAAAAAGGCAAACAAAACCGAAAAGCAAATCCGCTGAGGTACACTAATTGGCTTGCATCGTGAAAATTGGTATTCAAGATAAGCTATCATTGCCACTTTAAAGTACCTTTTTCGAATAACCTGCGTGTTTTTTCTTCAATTCTACTCGCTCACGCTTTTTTTTTTTCAACATCAATTCTGCGAGCCATAGGCATCCACAGCCAAAGTCAAATCATATTCATTTTTTGTTCTGTGTCAGCGTCTCGTGTGAGCTCGTTACGTCTTCAAGAACATTCTCGGTGAGAACATTAATTTCGCATGAGAAAGCGCCGTGGCTCGTTTCTGCGATGTGCAAAGATCGTGGGCAATTCGTGCGCTTGTTGGAGCGCCGTTCACGTACAAGTCGTTCAAGGGATCAATGGAATGCACTGTACTACGGGCGCTCGGAGGACACCGCAGCTGGTGGCTGACGCCCGTGGCTACTTTCTACTTGACAACTTAAAAGGTAAGTGGCACAAGTTAATATGCAAAGTACACAACTCAGCGGAAGGCTGTGTTATCGCACGCGGACGAGGCGTTGTAAAGACGCAGTCTTAGGATCCTTTGCGAGTGACAGACATTGTCATTGTCCACGCTACCGATTCGCTGTGACTACATTCATACGAGCAGAGAGCCACGACTCATCGGTACGGTTTTGCGGAAGCAAATTTGTAACAACTTAGATAACATGCATGTGTGTGATGGTCGATTTTTCTTATGTGCATCGTAGGGAGCAGGACGCAGGCGTCACCCGCATTGCATCGTTAAGAAAGCAAAGCCACAACGCCATTTACTGTGCAGCCTTGTGCTCGCGTTCGTGTGCAATGTGATTCGCCAATTGGCTCAGTATAGCTTGCCTACCATCGAAGCGATATAATAAACTGAAACTAATAGTGCAGTGTTGACTCTGCGCTTAGACACTGACTTCAGCTAGGTTTGCTTGCACAGCAAGACTAGATTTCACTGTGAACCAGCTCATCAGCAAAGAAGTATTGTCTCAACATCATGTTTGCACAGTTCACGTGATCATGTCTTGCTTACCCTGGCACGTAAGGAATTGGAGCACTTTACTTCTGTCAGACACTGGCAAGCTGGGAGGCTGTGAATAAATGGTGCTCCACAGTTTTCATGAATGCAGGAGTCTAACTGTTGCAAAACTGAGATTCGGCTTAGTTGGAACATATTCATCTTGAAATATTTGCGCAGGCACACGGGGACACAGAAGAGACACACAAACGGGCGCAATCTAACAACTGGTTTATTTTTTTAAAAACGTTTAATAACCCTCGGAACTGCGCAAACTGGTCACAAAAAACATTTGAACTGCGCACATGGCACTTCTTATCACATGCTCATTGAACAGCAGACAAGAGCGAAATTTCCTTCTCAAGCAAGGCAACTGATGGGTGGCTAACACACTTTTCTTTCAGCTTGTCAGTGTGATAGGCCTTCATTAATTCTCTTGAAGTTCGGTTTCGATGCCTATATTCCAAGGTAGTGTTATTAAAACAAGGCGAACAAGCGCACTCATTGCAATGCAGTGCTAAATGTGTACTAGGGCGACTTTTCAGACTCGACATATGCTCCCTTAGCCTCGTGTTAATGCATCTACCAGTCTGCCCCACATACCTAAGCTAGGCCAGTGCTCTACGCCTCCCCCCAGCCGCGATGCAACACTCGTTTGCACCCCCCCAAAAGAAAATCCTGCCGACGACCATGTTCGACGACGATTGTCGCATGGAAAGAAAGACACAGTTTGAACTGTACTTTAATCCAGATGACATTATTTTCTGCGAAACAAATTCAATGCGACGTTTCTTCCATCTGTGCCGCAACGCACTCGCACCGGCCGCCGGCCCGGCCGGCCGGCTTGGTACCGATGACGTGCGAAGCCTACTTCGTATATCGCTTCGAACTTGGGGACAGTGACTCTGCGGCAACACGACCGATGACGAACAGCTTACTTTTCTTAGCGCTGTCAGTGGTCTTCGTACTAATTCCCAATTCGGCACATTGTGTATTATCCGTAGTGTCCGGGCTCGGAGGCTTGCACTTGTTTGGGCCCGGCAGCGCCGGCAGCTCGATGGGAAAGAAACATGCGGGAGCACATTCGGTCGCTATGTGCGCCGGCGCGAGTTGAACTTGCCTCTTATAACAGCTTCGATTCATTGAACAGTGCTTCGCTTTCACTCTGGCGTACAACGGATACAACTCGTTTTCGTGCTAGCCGAGGGCCGAGCAGTGCAGCACGGCAGCAGGCGATCGCTGCGCAGTTACCCTCCCCGTTGGTCCCTTCATTGCCGGGCGTTTGCGCACGACACGCACTGTCACGCATTTACTCCCAGTTGGACGAACCGTTTATCCGTTGGTTTAACGACTGCAGTAAGTCCAACTTTGCCGAATTTCGGCTAAGAGTGTACGTCAGAACGCCACCATCATTCATCGTCCATCGCGAGTTCGCAAAAAGTGATCACAGGGGTGCCGCATAAACGGAACAGAGAAGTCACGATGAAGACAAATGCTTCTTCAGTATTGAGTTACACGTGACCTCAAGTATAAAATAGTAGTTAGCGCTAGCTGCAATCCTTCTAGACCATAAAGCGGTGGGATTTTCTTGAAAATAATGTCCACCAAACCAAAGTTCTAATGTAATGATAATTCTTGGGGTTTAACGTTCCCAAACCCCGATATGACTCAGGAACACCGTAGTCTTGGGCTTCGAAAATTTCGAGCAGCTGTGTTTCTTTAACGTGCACCTAAACCTAAGTATACAGGCCTCAAGTGTTTTCGCCTCGTAAAAAAAATGCGGCCGCCACGGCCGGTATTCGATCCCGCGACCTTCAGGTCAGCAGTAGAGCACCATAACGACTAGACCACTATGGCGGGTCTAAACCCACATTCTACAAAGGAGTATGACGATGTGCAATGTCCAATATCTGATCAAAATAGGCGCGAAGAAGAGCCAAAAAGTAGCCTAACAATAAATAGAGCTAAGACATTCAAAAAATCAAAATAGAAGAACATAAGAAATAAAATGATATTGAGGGACAGAAATCAGAATCGCAGTGAGTCAGTGAACGCATTATCTTTCTTTAATCTGGCGTTTGAATGAGCAGTGTGCCTCGGGAAGAGGCATTCATGCTGTGAGAGTTCGTTTTTTTACCTTTCTAATTAACGTATCAAACGAAGTAGTACTTAGCTCACCAAATAAAATTTTGGACTTTCGCGGTGTAGTTAAGATTCGAATAATGATATACAATAAAATTCTAGCGTCCATTTGGTGCCACATGCACTACCTGGTTCTGAGGTGCGATTTACTTGATGACTGCGGAGTAATATTGGAAAATGTATGGTGCCTAACCAGCCATCCTGATTTAGGTGCAAGAGAGCATTATTGTGCATTTTTACCTCGTTAAAATGTCACCGCCACAGCCAGAATTAAACCCGTGACCTTGATTTAGGCAATACGATGCCACAGTCGTGAAAATACCGTGTCCTGGAGAGCGTAGTCCTAACAAACCTAACTTTTTCTAATCACGCGTAGGACTCACGTCTCAGGTTGCTATAGTAACGACAGTACCATCTTTCTGTTGACGACAGGACGATAAGAATCGCGCATTCAGAAGTTCGAGTCGATAGGGGCAGCTGCGTTTCGTGATGCGATTGACGCCGTTGCTATTTATTGCATGGTGCATTTTCCATTTACCGTTGTAACGCAAGACATTCCCTGTCTTACACTAGGCATGCGCCAATAGGAAGACTCCTGTTTCGCTTTGTTCCAGAACTTGGGACATGATAGATTGGAAAAAAAATGCCATACCCAATAACACTCACTCAGCCCCAAAAGCACAAGGTTCTACCCAATTTTCTCGGTTATATATAACCTTATTTAGAACTATTCTTTATCTCTTCAGCTTTTCGGATGTGGAGAAGGCTAAACAGGCTGACGGAAGCAACGCTACCGAGATCTGCTACGTCCTGTTCAGAAGACGGAAGAAAGTATTGGATTTATGTAAGGTGATCCGCGCACCTGCGGTCGACAAAAGTTTGATGGCGTTCCTCCTACAAGAAACTTTTGTCTAATGCTGGAAGATCGTTTTCTAATACCGGTCCTGGGTTGAGAAGTGCGATATCCCGTTTCCAAAATGACAGGCATTACTCTCTTTCTTGTTGCTTCTGTTTTTTTTTGCATTTCAGGAGCTCTGCTAAAGCTCTAGCTAGCGTTAGCAAAAAACTAAAGTGCTTGCGTCGCTCCCAGCTCTCAATCGCATTTGATGGTTAGGAGCTTTCCTGCCCAACAGGTGTTCGATCATGTTCTAGGAACCGATTTTCGTGTCAAAATGCCTCTGCTAAGTGCCCTTGAAGACATTTTTTGTGGGCATGGAATGTGACAACGTAGACCATCATAAAAACTTGCCGAATCCCTTATGCATTCGCCTCAGACGACTTTAAGGTGATGGACAGATAACCATCTGGTAGGACCATCTGGTCATCATCATCATAATAATCAAGTCGTCATCATCAACAAATCATCGTCTTCTTCGATTTTGATGACTACGACGGTGATCACGGTGACCATCATGATCATCGTTATAAGCTTCGATGGCGATCATCAGCATCGTCGTAGAGTCAACATCGTCATGATTATCATCATTTTCGATGATAATGATGATCATTGTGATGATAATGATATTCATACCATTCGCGTTGTCGATGACAACTATGGCGGCGGTCACATTTGCCGTTTGATGAGGCTTATAAGGCTTTTGCCTTACTAATCTTTAAAGCACCATTTAACCATTCTGAGCATGGATTCCCGTACAAGGTTCCACTTTCCTCCATTCTATCTTCCCCATGTGTGCTTGGTTGTTTGCGCCGCATATTTCTTTCAAAAGGCACAGGGGGGTGGTCTGATACCATATATTATGTTTGCATCTCTTCCTTATCGAAAATAAGTGTAGCAGATCATACGCACCCTAGTGAAATATACACGTACAGCGAAGATTCTTCGCTACTTCTTCGTTCACCCAATGCTTCGATGCGCGCGACGTGACGTGCGTGCCTTGGCCTCTTTTACCCATCTATTCGTAACGCTGTATCACGTCGACAGTGTCGACAATTTCAGATCAATTTCTAACTTGCCTAACAGACAACTCATTGGTGGTGGTGGTCGTTGTGATGTTACAGCAGGTGTGGTTAGCCTGACCTACATGGCCGGCAATGGATCCGCCTGAGCAGCTCTTGAATTGTAGGCGTCTGTCTACCTGTGCTCAACAGCCCAGTGTCTCACAGGACGACCATCATTGTTTGTTTTATGCTCCTTCCTCTTGCCATGGCCTTTTCGGGGTAAAATGACACCTTCAAATGTCCGGTTCCTATGGCCACCCCATTCCAAGCTACGGACCGTTGCTGCTCTTCTATATCAAGGTGTGGGTAAAGCCAAATAATACGTTCAATGCCTCTGATGTCAACGCAAAACGCACAAGACGGGGAAGCGCATCATCCATTCTCGAAGGACCAAGGCGGTTCTTATGCGGTACAAAAGCGTTGCTTGTTCTCGAGAAAGTCCGTGGATTACACGTGCTTGGTTTTCAAAAGAAAGTCAAGAAGGCGAAGATGGAAGCTTGCGATGAGAAATATTGATAAACAGGAGGTGGGTGTCGACAAGCGGACTTGTCTTTTTCAAAGCTGCAACTGCAGCCTTGAAGAAGGCAAGTTCCTGTTTACGAATTTTTCATCACATGCTTGGTGTGTTAGGCACAATATTAATGACAACTAACAAACAATGATGCCAACGAAAGTATAGGGGACGTTATTTGTGGTGATCAGGGCTGGGCAGTATCGAAGATACATGTATCTTAGATACTATCTTAGATACTCGTTGGGTATCTTGTATCTGTATCGCGATACGTCTCGCAAAACGAGCATCTGTATCTGTATTTCCGATACATTCAATAATGTATCGTGTATCTTAAGATACAAGATACTACTATAGAAACGCCACCCTGTGAAACAACAAACGTTGGCTGAACTCTGCTTCTCCCGCTGACACTGCTGTCACTAAGCCACCTCAATAAAGGTGACGACAGTGACATATTCCTTTGTCTTCCCACCAGAGTGTTCCAGTGATCATAGGAAATAAGGTCTATATGCGTCTCTATTGGTGGAACAGAGTCACGTGATGGCGTTGGAGCCATCTCAACAAAAACATGGCGCGCGAACATCTAAGTGCAGCCCACCTTTTGTTTCTCGATGTTTTCGGTCTTTTTAGCTGTGTCAGTGTCATGAACCTTGTTTGTAGCCACGGTACTGTGCTCCTAGTTCCATGCGAGTGATGTCTTTCGCTCAAATTCAGATGTGGCTATAGTGCTGTTATCGAAGTTTGTCTTGTGCGGTACTTCGTTGCAAAGTCTCAAGAATGCAAGAATGGGGTGGCATCTCGTTGCTTTCACACAGAGATTTGACAGATCTTGGATGTAAGCTTGATTTCCCCACTATCAGATTGACTTATATGCAAATTAGATTCTAACAACCGTCGCACCACCGGTGTCGATGCTAAATACTATAGAACAAACACTAACGTAACAGATGATATTTGGCGTACTGTATCTTTGTTCTTCCTGCTCAATTATGCAAGAAGTTTTTTTTTAATGATAGCTTGACTGTAGCACAAGGCCCTCTTTGCTGTCTTCCATTTGCATCCCACACGTTATCTAGGTCTTTGTGTAGTTTTTTTTTCGTTTGTTAACTGTAATATGTATTTTGTGACATCCTCATCTGTTCTTTTTTTTCTAGTCTTTTTATTTTTATTTTTAATTGTCGGCGTCATTGCTACTATTTACATATCTACATTCCATGTGAGTTTACTGTTCAGGCGATGTTGAGGGCAAAGGTAAAATAATCTGAGCGTGTCTAGTACTTACAGGAACAAACATTTTGCGCACTTTTTAATAAAACTGCGAAATTGAGTTTACTTTATAATCATGGTAATTATAATAACAAATCTTAAAGACGTTAGGAAGGAGATTTGAGAAACATAATACCAAGTACTCCGGTTTTCTCATGGGCGTCCCCAGGAGGCCTTTAGTAGTATTTTCCGTGGGCACTGAGTTTTCTATTGTCTGACATTAACACCTAAGTTGACGATACATCATGCTCTATATTCCCAGTTTTTAGGGGTGTCGCCTGTATCGTGTTTATAACGGGTGTCACCTAACTGGAACCAAATATTTGCAAAGAAGTGCCTAACCTCAACTTAATAAAACAAGCGATGGGATTTACCGCCATGTTGTTCTCATTAGGGTATTTTATATTGCACTTAATTTCTTAACTAATACGAATGATTTAACAATCCTGCTATTCACTTTAGGGCACTGTGCGTTTCTTTACGTTTTAGAGGGTATTCTAAACGACAGATCTGATTTTTTTTGTAAAGGTACATGCTACGTAGAGATTTTTTCGGCGTTTTAAGAAGCCGGAGAAACATGAACACATTGCTGCTCTCCTATTCTTTTGTGCTGCAGCGCTCTCATACGTGCTTTGAGCGAAAAAAACCGGCAAATGGACCACGACGAAATGAGCGGCCGTGGCTTAGGCATCGACTCCACAGAGCTTCAACATTTCTGACCGCCACACACGGCAAACAAACACCATCGTCCCTGAGAAGCGACAGGCTGACGGTCCGCGCGTCGGTTGTTTCGCTCGAAGCACGTTTAAGAGCGTTGCAGTATGATAGCGCATGAGCGCAGTCACGTGGTTTTATTTGATATTTCACGTGCTTGCTTTAAAAGCCAGAAAATATTCACCACGCAGCATGTACGTCGCCAGAAAATAATTGCTTTGGTCGTTCTTAAATGCGTTCTACGATGTGACGAAGTGCACTCTGCTCAAAAGTAAATATTGAAAATGTCACATAATTGACCATAGTTAACCAACAAAGCGCATGTAAAAATACCATAACGAGCGCTACATGACGGTAAACTATATGCCATTGATTTCATTCAGTCGCGGTTAAACGCTTGCTTTTCTTTAAATAAGTGGTTGTACTTATGTGAACCACCCTGTATACCTATACACTGTCACTTTTTATTGCGGAACTGCCTTGCTATTTCACTTAGGTATATTCGCTTTCCTTTTTTTAGGTCCCTGTAAAGTCTGTTCTTTCTTGTGTGTGTGTTACAAAAAAGCAGGTAAGCAAGCTAGAAGTTAAAATAGTGTGAATAGCAGTGATATCCTGCGACGATTTTTCCCGCGTACAGTAGATCTGGGAGGCTTCTGGGAGGCACAAGTTCTCTCGGAGACGAAATGGTAAAAGACTACACGTTAGTGAATATGTTGCTAACGAACACTTTACGCAAGTTGATAGGTGGGATATGAAAAATCACTGCAGTTTTATGTCCTCAATGAACTGTGATCGCACTCGGTAGTTATCGTCTTCACATGCTGATTCACAAAAAAATATCGCTACCAGCGTTATTGCTCCTCTACGACGGTCGGGTGATGCAGTACTACGAATGCGGTAATACAATTACGGACAAGGTAAGACTCTGCACCGGTATTTGTACCATCTTGCGGAGGCTTCTTA
This sequence comes from Rhipicephalus appendiculatus, assembly GCA_030522465.1. Classification (NCBI taxonomy): domain Eukaryota; kingdom Metazoa; phylum Arthropoda; class Arachnida; order Ixodida; family Ixodidae; genus Rhipicephalus; species Rhipicephalus appendiculatus. The sequence continues at coordinate 26,036 of JALIZH010012597.1, read as the reverse complement.
TTGAAGTTATTGCAATTAGACGGGAAACCGCTGGCAGATCGCCAAGTAGAGCAGCGACACCCATAAATTACAAAAGTGTCAAGCAAAAACTACTGATACCGCAGCTTGTGAATAACTGTCAAGCAAACAAATTCCAATAACTTGTTTCGGAATGAAACTAATATACATTGAGCAAGAAAGACATAACTTTCGGGATTCAAACATATTTCATTAAAATAAACAACGTTGGTCGCAGTTAAGACATTCTCAAGCAAACAACTTTGTACATAGGCATTTGCAGCGTCATTATATGCATCTATAATAGCAAATTTACAAATGTATCGAAGTATCTTAAGATACAATTGGGAAGTATCGTATCGGATACATTCATTTCGGAAGTATCTTGTATCTGTATCTCCAATACTTCTTGCCCCAGTATCTTGTATCGTATCGCGATACAATTTCAAAGTATCTTTGCCCAGCCCTGGTGGTGATTATGATATAATTGTGAAGAAAGACAAGAGGACGAAAAGATAACTTGCCGCTACCAGCGACCGAACCTGCGACCTTCGAATAACCCGTCCGACGCTCTACCAACTTAGCTACAGCGGCGGTCGTGCTTCCGTTCACTTTATGGGGTGTATATGTTCGCTTAAACCTGGGAAGGTTAATCAGCGCCGCTAGTAGCCATGACGGCGAGTGTGGAACGCTATTTTTCTGCCTTTTGGCGTCAGGTAGCACGTGATTTTATTACAAGCTGGCAGCTGACCAATAATTCCTCGCATACTACCTGACGGCATCAAGTCTCCCAGAACGAGAGCCTCGCTATGATTGAAGGGAAGAAGTGCGAAATCAAGTGTTCGATTTTCTTTGTTTGACACAATAATGCCCAAATAACGTCTTCTACAAATAACTTCCCCTATACGTTTCTTGGCATCATAGTCTGTTAATTCTCATTAATATTGGGTCTAACAAAGAAGAATAAGCTCTTAAATCTGCAATTCTTTCTTTCAAACATGCTTGGTGTGTAAACTTGTAGATCACCGTGAAATGACTGCGTATCAGATCTCTGCTGTTGTATTTAGAAAAAATTATTTTTACATATGTTGAACATCAATAACATTTCTGATAACGCTTCTGTGTTGGTAACGCCTATGTTGCTGTTCGCATTGTTACGCAACTGTTAACGACTGGTTATATAAAACATATGAGGCTGTTCAACACATGTCTGTCCGTGCAGCATTTGTCCATATCTTTAGCGTCATTTTGTGAAGTTCCGCTAAATAAAAGTGTTACACCACAGTCCCCCTTGCCTCTCCATGCTTCGCATAGCATCGATTATGGTACGTGGGATCTGCCGAATTTGTTTAATTTAAAGCGTGGTTACACAATCAATGTACAGTGTAGATTTTTTTTAACACGTTCGCTGCGGCACGCTTTCTTAAGGTCTCGTTTTAGATGCGGAGTGACCCACCAGTGGGCCACTCAGCATATCTTTCAGGTGCGCCGTGACCCACCGGTGGGTCACGAGCTTGTGTCTGTGATTCGCTCCAAAGAGATGGCGCTGCTACCTTTGCGGGGGCGTTAGGCGCGATTATTTGAAAGACACCGATGTATTCTTTGCTTTCTTCGCGTAAAGCTATGCTGAAATCGAAAGTACCTGGCACGAGAAAACACAAACAGACGTTTTTCTTCTGTGTGCTGTGCTTCCTTTTGCGTCTGTAAAAGGTATGGCGATAAATGAGTTGCACTAAAATGTTTGGTAGCTGCAGGAAGAACGCATCTATACTCATTCGACTGAAACGTATATCAAAAGCCACGGCGAAATGGTGGCGAGAAACACAACAGGGAAATAGGCCGCCACTCCGCTCCTTAAAAAGAACATCGCCGTCCCACGTTGAATTCAATAAAAACAGATGTATTGGTTGGTTGCGTTATGAAACCTTAGACCGCAGCACATGACGGAGAGTACTTGAGCGTGGGTCAGTGGTGGGTCACGCCGCATGCAGCATGAAAGCATTTTCATTTAGTGCGTCGTGGGTCACCAGTAGGTCATAGCATCTAACACCAGAAAAGTATTTTTCTGGTTATTTATAACCTTTTGCAACAGGAGTCGTACCTCTGCATTCAAGTGTGATGAAGTTATCACATTAGCAAGCAGATGCATGCTCGTAACACCGCGACCGCATAGGAGGAGCACAGGCCGTGACCTACCTATGACCCACGCCGCAGTGAACGTGTTAAGTATAGCTGACCCGACCATGTAGTTTGTAATGCAGATAGCCGGTGGTCTATTCGAGCTAGACAGTGGGTACAGCAATAGATGACATGTGCAACTGAGAAAGTCGAAGAAAAAAGTCACAGTTTCACCGCAAGGGTGAAGCAATGAATGCGATAGCAACAAATTGTAACGTTATACGAAGTGAGGCTGGCAGCTAACTCTTTTTGGATCCGATGTCACGCAACTCTAGAAAACGCTGGTTTAAGAGCATACGGCTGCTCCAGGGACACTGCTCACCACATTCTCTTCGCGTTGAGAGCGCAGCACGTAGAAGGGTACACCGGCCCCCCCGCTGTCGGCCGCCGAGAAGGGGAGATAACGCGCGCGCCCGCGATGACCGCGCTCGTAAAATCGAAGGTCGCTCAAGCGACCCCCACCCTTTGTGTCTTTTCACGCTCACGAACGATGGGCGGGGCTTGTTATATAGATACATACACATATACGGGGGGATGACGGCGGCGGCCAACCCCAGCGGCGACGCCGACCAGCCGAGAGTGTCCATATAGTTGCTATCGCGATAAAAGTTAGCATGAATAAACAGTTGCATTCGCGGACATAAGACGGTTTCCGCTCATGAAAAACAGGGGCGGGTGCAATTTTCTGCCAGAGTCGTTCGTCCTGCTGAACGTATTAATGAGCTGATGAAGATAACAATTGGCGAAGTTTGTACTAAGCCACTCAAGGCGTGAAACAGCGAAATTGCACGATTTTGAAGACCAGTCTTTTTGCTTCAAAGTTGTCTATAGGCCTTATCTAGGGGATGCAGCTTGTTTCTAGGTTGCTTATAGGTCGATGCTGTGCTTTAGCTGGGAGATGGTACATTGTTTCTACATGTATTCTCAGTGCAGGGATGTTCGAGTTAAACCTTATACAGCCACAGAGAAGACACGGATGTGCCAACTGCAGAGACGGAAACTCGCACTGAAACCAAGCGTTCGCACCTCTCATAGATCTACGGGTGTGACGTCGCTGGCGTAGGCCTTCCGTTGCTTTGGGGTCTTCAGCAGCTACTGTTTCCTTTATCATGCCTTAGTATTCTCTCGTTGGACGTACTCTGGGTGTTCGGCTCACCGCCATCGCTTCGCAGCCATTAGATGGGCTAACTGTTGCCTTCTTCATTTTTAGCGGGCCAGTGGTGAGCAGTGGAATTTACCCAATTTCTGTGGCTCATACCCGTTGACGATTTCTTGGGATAATTGTTGCCTTCCTCATTTTCAGTTTTAGTGGACCAGTGGTGAGTAAAGGGATTTACCCAATTTTTGTGGCACATAAGCGTTTATGGTCATAGTTTCCTGGCAGGCCGCACACACAAATTACTGCTAGATGAAACAGCTTCGCTCTTAAGAAATTTAAAAACCGTAATTTGCAGAGAGGGATGCCAGCTTCGCTTGTAATAACTGATTGGGACTGCGTTTGTCACCGAGTCGCTTGCAGAATTTTAGAGCCGCTTGCAGCGTTTCCTAACTTTATTCCTGTTGTTTCTTTGAAAGTATAGTTATTTTAGTACTCGTCACGTTCGCTAATTGCGCGTTTGCGGATGACTTGGTGCAGTTGAGCGTTAAGATCAAGCTTACGTTGGAAAGTCAACTTTATTCGCGCACTGACAAACGTGCAGCGAAAACAGTGGGAGCTATGTTGATGTCTGTTGCGCATATTTCCGGTGTTTAAATTCATTAAAGATATTTTTTACTTGCCTTACTTGCCAGTCTTTCTAGGGACGAATATTTGCTTAGTAGCTCGGCGGCATCTGCGACTCTGCCCTACAAAAAATCTTATTACCAAATTATTGAAATACCAGTGGTGAATGTTGAAATATTGTATTGAAGAGTAACTTTCCGCCCACTGAAAAAATTGTTCATTTAATTGTTGACACCTTTTTGAAAATCGGCCAGTGAAATTTCACCAAAACTTTATTGACAGAGAAGTATTTGAATAGCAGTAGACTTGTTATTTAAAGTACATGGTACATTGGTAATTCTTAGTGTTGTGTTGAATAATTATTGAGCTATAATTTAAGCAGTATTGAAACTTGATGATGTATTGAAAGTACATATAAAATATGTTTTAATAGTTGTTGAAGTTTTGAAGACATACAAGTGAAAATATCATACCCCCAGTACGAAAAATGCCTACTGAGGCATATGCCTTAGTAGGCATTCTTCAAGAGGTTCCATGTAAGTCTTTTTTGAACAATGCCTGCCGAGGCACGTGCCTCAGCAGGTATTGTTCAAAAGGCCATACATAGGACCTCTTTAAGAATGCCTGGTAATGCACGTGGTTACAATATACATATTGGAATTCGCAATTGTATTCTAGGGGTTCATATACACTTTTCGTAACTTGAGTAAAAAGAATGGGTGCACTATGAGAACACACATGTCTGTACCTATGCAGTGCTGGTGTACAGTGGCGTACCAACTCTTTCGCGAGTGGGGGGCAAGCCAACCTCACTTGCCGGCTGTGGAATATATATATATATACATATATATATATATATATATATATATATATATATATATATATATATATATATATATATATATATATATATATATATATATATGGGCGTCCGCAGAGGAGTTCAAAAGGGGCACTTGCCCCCCCTCAAGCTACACGAGCACTCCCCCCCCCCCCCCCCCCCCAAAGCCACAGCAGTGCCCTTCCCTCTCCCTCCATGATGCAACACGGGTTTGCACCCCCCCAAGACAAAATCCTGCCGACGCCCATGTATATAGGTATCATATAAAAAGTCATTCAAGTAGGCTAGCCGCCGATCACATTAGCAGCGGTTACTTATAGCAGCCGGCGAGATGGATTTATATGAGTATAATGAACATTTTCCCTTGCATCATAACGATGCAAGGAAAATGTTCATTATACTAGCCGCTAGCCTGCTCTTCACTGGAGCTCATCCTTGCTGAGAGAGAGAGATAAAAATAAGCAGCGCTGCGCGCGTGTGCTTCTGTCCCGTCCGAGTTGTATTTTGAGCTGTAGAAGTCAATTCAAGTTGAACGAAAACCAACTAGCCCGATTCTTAATTATGCCTCCTTAGTGCGAAAAACCACGGACCTCCACCGTCTCCCTGGTCCGGTGGATCAATTTGCGGGGCAAGCTTAAAAGCTGAGCGTCCCACTGTGCTCGAGTGCACTGCTTTATTCGTCGGCACTTTGCAAGCTGCCGCCATCGCTCCAAGCTACCATCAGCAAGGCTGGTCATGTTGACTGGAGACTAAAGCAGAAACATTTTTTGGCGCTTCCAGTATGGCAAAAATAAAACATTAAAAAAGATTGGTCATACTCATCGGCTCACAGCAGCTTCGACAGAGCAGCGGTGATGCTATTCTTTTTCGATGAAAGAAAATGATTTTCCTGAAGCAGAAAGTGCTTTGACAGGTCCATAAAAAGTTTGCTCGTTCCCATTCGTAATTGCATCGTCAATGATTTAAATTTCAGGCCAGGCACAGCAGAATCAAAGCCTGAACGAGTGATCTAATGTTACCTGCTCAGCGCTAGCCTGCTCTGCAATGCTACAGCACAAGGCGCGGAAGCTTCGCATAGGCGGCCCGCACCGCAAAGAGCCTACAAGGAAAATCGTCACTGCAGAAATATTGAAAACTTTTCGTTATATTGTAACATTCCCTCGTAACAATATAACTGAGTGATTACTGTGGTGAAGGAAAAGTTCGTTGCTGGTTTGGCAGCGTGCAGCAAAGTGACCACTGCCGGAAGTGGGGGGGCTCAGCCCCCTAACTTGTCTTAGTGGGGGGGCTCGCGCCCCCCCTTGCCCCCCCCCGGCTGATACGCCTATGCTGGTGTATGCTTGCACAAAGAGCCAAATGATGCCTGCACAGTTCGAGTGTTACTGCGGATGACTGTGCCATTTTCATACTCTGGATGAGAAACAACAAGCTACTTTTACACAAAAAGCAAATAATAATTCAAATCAGGCAAGATTCTTTTCACTACAGCTACATTGCAGGAGGTAAGGTACAACTGCGGGGAAGCAGATCACGCTTTCAATAACTGCACTGGCAAATACTTTTTATCGCCTGCTGTAATGCTTCGCTTCTTCAAAACGCGTGTAAACCTAAAAACAAGGTAGAATGGTTGAGAACAGGAAAATCAGGATACGAGCACAAAGGCCAATTGAATGACACATAGACGGACACTCGGAGAAGTCAACCTTTTTTATAAGTTTTGTGACCTTTCGTTTTGTTTTAAGAGCCAAAGGAACAGAAAAAAAACGAAAATCTGCGGATATCTATCTTTATTTAACCGAAAAACTGCAAATAACCCGAGCATCAGAGAAGAAAGCCATAATTTAGTTGGTGTAGCGCTTGTTTAAAAATATAAAGGGTGTGTACCACCGGCAAAATATATGAGAAAAGAAAATTGTCATTAAATTAGTACCTAGAAGAGCACGGTGTGAAGAGGCAGAAACTCAATCACTTCGAACGGCTACAGAGGGGCGAACATGCTCCAACAGCATGAAGCGGCGTAGCGAGGGAACTTTTTCCTGCACCTCCTCAGCGGTGCAGGCTGTAAAGAAAAACTATCTATACGCGAAGGAAGCAGACTGACAGCCGTTCATCGTTCCAACTTCTTCTCTTCTCCTGTTGCAGTGCTCACCTGCACGCTTTTACAGAGCGAAGATGTTACCATAGAAAAGAAACGCTAAGCCACAACTTTCAAGGCGCGCGTAGAAATACGCAAGGCAAAGTAACATCATGGCGCTAGAAAAGACGCCGCTATTTTTTCTAAACCATGACTAACACTCGCCCTCACACATTCAAACCAATTCTAGAATAGCGCATCCAGGCTATCGTTACATGGAAATAGTGCTGTGCAAGAAGACAGGAGTCTGCTGGTACAAACATTTTCTGTTCTATAAATTTATTGTAGTGGCGCAATAAAATACCCCACCCCTGGCGTAATTAGGCTACTTCTATGCTTTATGTAATACAAGCAGCTTTGCGGAGTCCGAAAAGTAGTACATGCGCTCGAACGTAAACGTTAATGTATGCCCTGAAGTAAGCTCCAGTAGGCGCGCCAATAAAAAATCAGTACGTTCGAAAGTTAGCGCAAATGGTACCCTACATTTACATTAGGACATTTGAATCATGTACGCCGCCCCACTTACGCAGTCACGTACTTCTGAATTAGGTCGCGCATGCAGCCCGCATTCAGAAAACTGAACACGTGTTTTCATTTTTCAAGGTTTTTGAATAAAAGGTGCACAGGTAAAGAAAATGAGTTTACCTTCAACGATGGCAGAGGTCTGTACTTTACAAAATCCGCATATCCAAGGAATGGTAAACACACATTAATATAATCGCGTTCCTCCCTCCAGATAAGTAGAACTGAAGCTGCGAGAGTCTCACGCGCGAACTGGGACGTCCATTTCTCCGTAGGAAACGTTACGGGACTAAGCCTAACTCACATTTCGCGTAATGGCCACTCCAGAGGAACGGCAGTTCCACGACTGCTGAACGTGCCGCGAAGAAGCTTCTTCACAGCTGTGTTCAGACTTTCCGTGAATCACTGCACTCACAGAGCACAAAATGAAGCGAGAGGAGATGAACTCGGGAAGCGCGACAAGCGCATCCGAATTCCATGAGCTCAACTGACACGACAACCACACGGATGGATACAGTGGATAAAGCACCAGCGCTACGACGTCCGTCAGGATGTTAAACGGTTATCGCTTTTAGTAAGTTATGTAAAGTCTGGTGGTTAACGAAATTTGAACTTGTCTTGATAGCTGACTCCATGTCAACACCTCCCAAATATATCCTATGACGCGTTATTTTATTTTATTATTAGTTTTTTGCCGCATTAAGACGTGACGCGCAGGCTCGAGTTCAAGTTCCAGCGGTTTTTGCATGGAGCAAGTGGCTCGGATGCATGTGTCGGCAGGATTTTGTCTTGAGGAGGTGGAAACCCGCTTGGTATCGTGGCTGGAGGAGGGAAAGAGCGCTGGAATAGCTTGGAAGAGGGGCGAGGGGAGTGCTGGTGTGGCTTGAGAGGGGGACGGCAAGTGCCCCTATTGCACCTTCCTGCCGACGCCCATGCGAGTATGGCGTACGTTTGTCAACAGCAGGAGTACTAATAAAATAAATTGAAAATCAAACATATTGGCCTGTACATCCCGCTCGTAGCTCGTTGCGGTGAAGTTTGAAATGCAGCGTAGTATCGACACCGTCCAGGTGTCGATGCTAGTACCCTCCCCCTCATAGGTAGGCACTTTCATGTCATGTCACATTGTTACCGACACGAGTACACGCTGGCATATGAGTGACACCTACCTTAAAACGCCTCATATGATGATTAATGGGGTTTTGAGGCGCAAGGGCCATGGGTGGCCAAAGAGCGCCAAAAACGCCTCATATGAACATTATATTCTGAAACGGAGCTGCTTCTGAGGCCGCCGCAGTGTTGCAGTGGTTACGGTGCTCGGCTGCTGACCCGAAGGTCGCGGGTTTGATACCGGCCTCGGCGGTAGCTTGTTTGGTTAGAGGGCTAGAGGGCTGGCGGCCCATTTTTTTTATTCAGATACCCTAAAAGGCCCAGAAGGCATCAAATGGGGGGGGGGGGGGGGCAATGCATGGGGCAAATAATAGGCACAATAAACACTAAACAATATAATAAGAATATATGAACAAGAGTAAGTACAAAGAACAAAAAGTTTAGCAGTATTATATAATGGCTAAAGCAACAACCATAACGTTTACTTCGATTTGGGTGCACGTTAAAAAGCCCCAGGTGCTTCAAATTTCCGGAGCCCTCCTCAACAAAATGCTTTATGATCATATTGTGGTTTTGGCGCATAAAATTCCAACAATTAATTAGTCAAGGTTTCTTTGCCTATTCAACTGCAGTGCAGTTGCGGCGCAAGGCTGTTTACTTGGAGGTTACACTTATCTGCGTTGCATCGGTCACTGCAGCAAGAAGTAAGCATTATTGCCACATGAAGGCTTATGTGGTGGGTCGTTCGGTTAGAGCTCCTCAGAACGGACAGGCTGGACAAGTCACGTTGCCAAACTTAGCTAGAACTAAGCGATAGACGACCGCAGATACACTGGACGTTTGCAATATGCGTTCATTGGTGGCATGGGGTGCTTACTTCGTGCTGTTTCATCCATATAAAGGTCTCGGTACTTTGCTAGGTTGGTAATACGTGCTCATACATACTCAATATATACTCAAATGCTCATACGGGTGCTCAATAACTACATAACACTAAGTCAACATCTTTTTGCCAACGACATTTTCGTTGAAGTACTCTACAGAAAAGCCACTGAGTATACTTTGAGCAATCTCAAGACATTTTGCCAAGTCATTGAAAGTCGGTTGTTTCAACAAATGCCGAAGGAAACTTTAACTTCAGTAGAGATTTCAGTGGAGTATATGCATGCGGACTGATAAAATAAAACACATTTGGTTGTCAGTCAGCGCCGTGGTTTGTGTCCTTCCTTCGTCCCGTCTTGTAGCGCTGTTTTCTACTGTAAACTTCAACCACAGCTTAGTAGTCATTTTTATAAGGGGTCCGCATACATCAGTGGCTCCGCTCCAAACTTGCGCAGAGGTCTCGATTTTCCTATGCTGCCCTTAGTAAGGTAAGATAGTCATTTGAGCCCTTTTCGTGAGCTTCTGATACGGAAAACGAGCAATGAATTCTTATTAGAACGAAACCGCATTGTGTGCTACCTAGCGGTCCGATGCTCCGGAAGTGGCCCCGATCGAGTACCCTTACTGCGATCCCGATTCACTGCCTCGGGTCATTGTCGACGTGACCAGCATGAATTTACCGTGCACACTGCGCGCAGACCGATCGCGCCATCTATTCGGATGTCTACCTCACCGGGGCAACAAAGGTTGCTTTGCAAAACAGTCGCCTCCACGGAAACCAACTGCATCTAACACAAAACGGCGTCCCTTGTGTACCCTGTAAAGCGTGCATCGCCGCAAAGTGGGTGTTCCCACGGTGAAGCCATCGTTGTGAAGAAAAACAAAGTTCATTGCGGGCTCTTTCGTATTCTACATCAGATGCTCGCTCAACTAGGCTGCTTCACTGTAGTGCGCATATAACAGGTGAATTATGCTAAATGGTAAAGTAACGTTAGTACTGTTTCGCGTTTGTTAACTCATGTTGCGCCCTTACATACTCGTATTGACTCACGTCTACGGGTTGTAGATTCTGCATAAAAGTGGAATAACAGCCCAGTTCTTCATTAAAGCGATTAAAATAGCACAAAACTGCATCGGTCGCGAACACTGGTACAGTTGACACACTTGAAATGCCGGTCGCGTCACCAGACTTGGGAAATATTCTGCTTTCGGTCAGACATAAAAACTAGTAAACGCTTAAACTCGCTTCTATAATGTCTCTAGGGATCACAACAGCGCCCGAATGAGCGAAAAAAATAACAAGGACCGTCGCGTGCCTTAACGTGATGTCAGCGCACACAGAAAAGGAAGGATAAGAAAGTATTTTGTCCTTTGCAGTCTCGAGGAAGTAAAATACTTTGAAGCTGCAGAGCCTTCTACATGACATGAAACGTGCGAAAATAAAGTGCAATTTGCTAAAAATTATCCTGCCCTTTTCAGTGTGTTTTCTTTTGTCTCAACTTCAAAACCATGACAAAATACTCTTAATGCGACAAAAATTGCCTGAAGTCCAATCACCGTTCTACGTCTGGGAGCTCTTCTCATCACCTTCTTAACTTGGTGTAGACCTAAATTAGTATGGGAGGGTAAGAGGGTTTGACGAACATGTCTGGCTGGTGAATAACGTGAAAATCCTGTAGCGTACGTCGTCAAACCCTTTCCTCCAGACACGTGTAGATACAAACTGTCCACCTGTGGCGCATACCAGGGGCCGCGGAATGTAGGTGGATGCCACAGCTGATTGACAATTTATATCTATACTCAGGATCGGCGAGTAGAGACATTAGTAATATAAATGCGAGAGCGTTAAGAAAAACTGCCATGGGCAGCGTTAACCGATGAATGCAAACAGTAAAAATAAGGGTCCCAGCTGGAATCGAACCTAAGCTACCTACGTGGCAATCAAGTAGTCTACCACAGAGTCATGCCAAGTTTCTACACTGCTTTGGAAGATGACCATATGCAGGCGTACTGTTTGTGAAGCATTAATTGGGGTTCAGTGCTGGCTATCTTATTTTATAAACATTACATATATACTCCTACCATGCAGGCGTCCCGTCAGGTTAACGTCAATTGTATACTTCATGGTTACACCGAAAAGAAATTATGAACTGTCGACGAAGGCAGACACGTATCCATGTCACATATAGAAAAGTCTTGTTAAGGTGAAGCACCTGCATAAATATATATATATATATATATATATATATATATATATATATATATATATATATATACACAAGGAACAAGAAGAGAATACGACTTTCGTTGGTTTGGCACTGTATATTCTTACTAACGTTTCATCTGGTGGACCAGACTTTGTAAAAGTAACAAGTACATCGATGTACATGACGATGTACTTGTTACTTTGACAAAGTCTGGTCCACCAGATCAAACGTTAGTAAGAATATACAGTGCTAAACCAACGAAAGTCGTATTTTCTTTCTTGTTCCTTATTCTATCGGGGTCCACGTGATTCTTTTCCTACTACACATATATATATATATATATATATATATATATATATATATATATATATATATATATATATATATAGGAAAGAAGTGTAAACTTAAGGGCTCGTTTGCTTTGTTAAACACGGTATTAATGAGAACTAACAGACAAAGATGCCAAGGAAAGTATAGGGGAAAGCTATTACAAGTAATTGTAATGTAATGTGAAAGAAGAAAAGTGGACGAAAAGATGACTTGCCACCGGCAGGGACCGAACCTGCGACCTTCGAATAACGCGTGCCGAAGCATCGGACGCGTTATTCGAAGGTCGCAGGTTCGGTCCCTGCCGGTGGCAAGTCATCTTTTCGTCCACTTTTCTTTCTTCACATTACATTACAATTACTTGTAATAGCTTCCCCTATACTTTCCTTGGCATCTTTGTCTGTTAGTTCTTATATATATATATATATATATATATATATATATATATATATATATATATACAGTCGAGTAGCAACGGCCATTTCGTAGTAGCGTCTTCGAAACAGTCATTTCATGCGAGCGTTTCCAGTCATTCGCGAAGGCCGCCACACCTCTGCTAACACCACGTTCGGGTAGACTGATCCACCTCTATTCTCGAACACGGTGCGCGCGTGCGGATTTGTCCACACTCTACCCCGATGGTGTTGATGGAGTGGGTCAGAACATAGAGTTTCAATAAATTAACTAGAGGGAACTCTGGCGCTCCGATCGTTCAGCCACCATAGGAATGATGGGTAGTACACGGGTGTGCCTAGTCTTCGTGCTTGCGGGCTTCGAACGCACTTTTAAAAAGGCTTTGTTTATTGTTGTGTTTTGGTTTGGTTTCGAATAAAAAAACAGACCGTTATGAATGTCGTGGGTCGATATGAGTTGGTGAGCCTAAAAAGGTTAAGATACGAAAGTGAAACAGCTGAACATTTGCTGTACCTTGTCATATGACAAAGTGGATGCAGGCCACCCGAAGCCAAACGGCGCCGAAAGAAGGAAGGTTAAACAAATCCGTGTACTACGCATCATTCCCATGCTGGCTGAAGCGCCGTGCGTTGCAGCTGCCAGACACTAGCGCCAGAGTTCCCTCTAGTGCACTAATAGGAAACTCTATGGGTTTGAAGTGGGAGGGTCCGGGGCGCGCGCTGGGCGCCGGTCGAAAGTGAGCGGCTGCGTGCAGTCCGGTTCACTCGGTTCGGGACGCGCCCGGCGGCGCCATGCTGTCGTCGTTACGCTCATCCTGTCGGGACGGATTTGTTGACCTGTCAACAAATACGCCATTCGCTTCCAGGTTGTACCACAAGGTGTATCTGATCTGGAAGGTCCAGTCGCCGCCACCAGCTCTTCGACACCGGCTGAAGCCGCAGGCGACAGTGACATCGGCACGGCGTTGAGATGTGGCTTTGGCTGCGTCGCCTACGAATAATCGAGGACCTTTTGTGGTTTGCGCATGACGCCACGTGCGACACAATGTCCGTCGGCGCGTCCCTCTGTGCTCTATGGTGCTCAGTGCTCTATGGTGTTTATTCGCTTCACGGAGCCGCATCTAACGTGAATTTTGTGATTTCGCCTGTTTGCATTACACGCGTATCGTTTTATGACGCTCGTTGTGCATAAAATATGAAGGCTGTTCTCTTCTACAACGCAAAGATTACAAAGTTCTTACCATGACTCGCGTGCTTTGTCATTGTTTCTTTCAACAGGCCGAAGCAAGAGTGTTGTACTTAAGGGGACAGGGCAAGCAAAAATTGGGGAAAAAAAAGTGCACTTTCTTTGCCTTTTTTCTAAATATTTGAGAAGATTGTTTTCCGCATCCTTTGCTGTTTAACACTTAATCCTGCGCAAATTTATCAACCTAAATAGGCGATCTGAAAGCAAAGTGACAAGCGGCATGCCCGCTTATGGACACGCTTTTTTCCTAGCTTTCGTTCATCTAAAATGTACAAACAAACAAAAAAAAACATGAAGTTTCAGTCTTCTGAACTAAAAAGAAAAATCTGTCTAGCAAGATGTTTAGGTTGTTCGCGGAGACTGAATAATAAGTCAGGAAATGCAGGCCGAATGATAAATATGGAATTGAAGTTATTCATTTTGAACGACTTACTTTTTCTCAAAAGAGTACTTTTTGTCATGGTGATGCAATTATTTTCAACATTACAAAAGATAGCGCGCTAATTTTTTTCCACACATAAGTAATGGTTATGTGGCAGTGTAGTGAACTAAAATGAAGGCTTTAGAGCAAAGGGCTTTTGTTTAATGGTAATAAAATATACAAACATTTGTCTAAAATCACGTGCCAGAAGAAAAAAATCAATAATAGTTTTTTTTTATTAAAAAATAATTTTAGTTCAGTGAATTGAACACAGATCACTGGCGAAGATGACCCATACATATACGTCTATTAGTTGCTGAAGAGAGTTCACCGAAATATGTCTAAAAATACATGGGAGGATTTACCCTATCCCCCTTAAGAAGCACTAGAAGTCGTTCACCGACAAAAATTTCCGTGGCTTCTTGGCAGTGACATTAGTTTCCTGTTGTTATGTTAGAAATTACATTAGCTTCCAGCTACATCACTTTCTCGAAATTCCTAAGATTAAGCTTTCTTTAGAATCGCTGCTCAAGCGAACACAACAGTTCCAGGCGAAGAACACTCGCTGATTCACACTGGGCGAGCTGACTGACGTTCACTTACCCCCCGTTGTTTCTCTTAATGTGTCGTGCTTTTTTTTCTGCTGTGACCTTAGTGCGCATGGTCTGCCTTTTGTTTTTGACTCGGCATTTTGATCATCTTGTATTGTACTTTGTAGTTCTGCAACGAACATATATCTGCATCACATAACGCATCAAAAACTTCGTTACATTTCCTAGAGCCCTACAAAGACGCACATGAATTGTAAAAGGCTCGTTTACCTATTCTATTTCACTTTTGTTTTCTTATCACCTTTTGTTTGCTGGTTTGTTTTGTGTACCTCTTATAGCATGTAGTGTAGTAATTGCGCAACAGCGTGATTATATGGACAGTGCATCCTAAGCAATACCTTCTAAGTGGACCATCACTGGTATCTTTTAAACAAACAAGGAAAGCAACACTTTAGCCTGGCGTGTGTGGCACTCATCCTCCAACTATAAAAACTAATTTAGTTCTTTTGCAATGCCATAGGAAGCATTACTGAAGTAGCCATCCTCCATCAGGGGCGTAGGCAGATAACTTTTTGAGGGGGGGGGGGGCAGTAGTGTGGCGTGTTGCAGGGCTAGATGCGATGACTGTTTCTTCTTTCGAATAACAGGAATGATTAGAAGGACTTCCAGTGGGTGTAGGCGCCACAGTGGTATTTGCGGTCGTGCGGCATGCATAAAGTGCGACGGAAGTACTGTGCGATACAAGGCTACAGTGCCGCGGAATGCTGAGTGGGGCCTAGAGATCACTAAGGTGGAGCGTTGGGCTAGTTGGTGCTGCATATTTTCAAAGTTTCACAGCGCATGGAACGAGGACAAACAAAGATGAGACACACAGAGCGCTGAGTGTCAGCGCTCTGTGTGTCTCATCTTTGTTTGTCCTCGTTCTATGCGCGGTGAAACTTTGAAAATAGGCCTAGAGATGCATGAGGAGCACAACGGACGTGTTCACATCTACACGGATGGCTCTGTTTCTTCAGTAAGCTCAGCAGGGATGGTGGTTATTCCCGCGAAGTCCGTAAACATTAAATTCAAAACATCGCATTTGACGTCATCGACGGCTGCAGAACTCGCCGCCGTCCGTGCAGCTTATCGTTAAAAAACCTTCGCAAGCTTGGTCCATCTTCTCGGACTCCAAGGCAGCTTTCCAATGTCTTATGTCACCATTCCGCAACGGACCTAATGAGCAGTCAGTTGCTGATATGAGGCTTCTTCACCACCATGCAGTCGAGAACCAACACAGCATAGCGTTTCAGTGGATACCAGGTCGTTGTGGTATATAAGACAACGACCTCTCAGATGAGGCCGCCCGATCTGCACATGACACTACCCAATCCACAGCAATTTTGTTCGCAAGAACCAACGCAGCTATAAGGCTTCGTTCGCTGGCGCATGACCTCACATTGGCGCAGTGGGACTCGATGGCATTAAAAAAAATCACGCCATATCCACGAAGTGAATGATGATGAGTGGGCGAAGCTCGATCGTTTTCATCCATGGCAGAAAGAGAATGTGTGGTCTGGAACGCGCTTATGCTTCAGGGTCATCAGCGTCATCGTCATCGTTATCACGTGTAGTGGGTACATTCCACTATACTGGAACGCGCTTATACTTCATCGTTATCACATGTAGTGGGTACATTCCACTATACTGCGTCATCGTCATCTTTATCACGTGGAGTGGGTACATTCCACTATACCTGCCTATCTACCTACCTACCTACTACTACAACTACAGAGGAGGGACAGACCCACACCCTTAGGAGCTTCGCCCCTAAAACGTTCGCCTACACAACGTGGACCCCGATCTCAAGCTTCGTCTTCCGTCAGGAATATCTCGAGCTGAGGAGACTTCTGTGCCGCCTGCGGATTGGCGTGGCCTAAACAAATGCATACTCTTTTCTTACTAGAACGGCCAGCACCTCTACGTGCAATAACTGCAGCTGCGAAGAAACGATCGCCCATGTACTGTGTGAGCGCAGCCATTTCCTTGCGCCAATACAAGAACTTTCTGATGTACTTGATAGACTGGATAATCGCCCTTTTTCGGAACAAACGATTCTGGGACACTGGCCGAGTCCGTCCTGAGCCCAGAAGGCTTTGATAGCATTAATACATTTTTTTCGGACAACCGGTCTTCTTTTCCTTCTCTAGCTGACTTTTTTTGTAACATCTCTTTTCTATCATCTTTTACTCCCCTTAACCCGTTCCCCAGCACAGGGTAGCCAGCCGGTCTAATAACTGGCTAACCTCCCTGTCTTTCCGCTTGTTTCTTCCTTTCTTCCTTCCTAGGGCGGAGGGG
Source organism: Rhipicephalus appendiculatus (assembly GCA_030522465.1). NCBI lineage: Eukaryota > Metazoa > Arthropoda > Arachnida > Ixodida > Ixodidae > Rhipicephalus > Rhipicephalus appendiculatus. Next base: position 9,147 of record JALIZH010012597.1, on the reverse strand, counting down.
CATCACGTCCTCGATCTGAAGTAGGGGCCGAGCAGGCAGGTGTGTTCGAGTGTTATCTTGTGTTCCATGTGCCATGGCGAAAAAAAAATTAGGGGCGCGGGGAGGGGGGGGGGGGGGAGGGGGGCATTGGCCCGGTGTGCCACACGCTGGCTACCCCACAGACCTCTTCTCCGCGGTAGGAACGAGGTGCCGTCGTTCAAGCAATAGCCATTCGGCAAAACGCAGGTTACGAGTGAACGACTGATCCCAACTGCCCTACCTCAGCCACCGTGATTTCGGTGAAAGTGGAAGCAAGACACTAAGTGGTTAATTGCAGAGAGAAAAATGCATTGTGTGCATACGCGTGTGTGCCCGGAATGATTCACGCCCGGTTCTTCGCGTGAGTATCGTGGCGGTGGCAGTGAACAGGGTGGAGTCGCCTACACGCAACGGTGACCGCACCCCTTCGCGATGCGACTACCGGTAAGGCGATTGAAGTACTGAAGCTACGTGCCTACTCGGTGTGGCGAAATTAAGGGAAGTGAATTCAGCTGCGCTGAATGTCATCATCATTATCCTCATACTCACCCTATGTTTATGTCCACTGTGAGACGTAGGCATCTTCCAGTGACCTGCGGATAGCCCTGTCTTGCGCGGCTGATTACACACACACACATACACACATACACACATACACACACGCACGCACGCACGCACGCACACACACACACGCACGCACGCGCAGAGACACATACACACACACGCACACATGCACAGACACAGACACGCCTACACACACATGCACATACACACACGCACAAACACACACACACATGCGCGCGCACAAATGTACGCACAATGGATGTGCGGGAACACCCTAAGAATTCACAAGGTGTTTTCTTCACATAAACGCACTTCGGACCGCAAAATATACTGGGTGCAGTAAGGGAGTTTAGGTAACATAAAATCCACTTTAAATAGAGAGAGAGAGCGCGAATTTATTAGAGGGCCGAGAGGTCGGCCTGAGCTTGTGCGCTCTGGCCTGCTACTGAGCACAGGGGAAAAGGGAAAGGGATGAAAAGATAGATAAAGATGATGATGGGGACAGGAAGAGGTGATGCGTATGTACAATGACCACGCAACACACAGTGGTCTTCTTAAAGTGTAGTGTCAAGTCCAGTACTCTTCAGAAAATCTATAAATGCCCTGGTAGCAGTCGTTCATGCTGTCTGGTCGGACATTGCGCACAATAGGGGCTGTAAAGGTATTCTGAAATTCAATTCGCTCATGAGTATGTGGTTTCTTTAAAGTGAATACCATTGTAAGATGTTGAGAAGTCAGCACTATGAGCCACTAGGATTACTGATCAAATTATTACTCACCGCAATAGCTGAGTTAGGCGTCGCTCGGCGCATTACGATGTCGAGCGTTGTAATAGGCCCACTGCGACCGGATTTTGAATAAGAAAGAATGCTAAAACGCACGTGAACTGAGATTTAGATGACCTTTTGAGTAATGCCAGATGATAATTAATACGAAGTTCCCTTCCTTTGTAGGACTGATAAACACATGGTGAATTTGGCCCTTGCAACCACAGAATGTCTAGGTATTCGTTGCTTATTGAGAATTCAGTGGTATGATATTTGTCAGTCTTTGCAGTTGTGGTAAAAATATCGGTGGCACACTCATACTGTTGATGAATACGGAAGCAAATTTCGTATTACTTTACAATAAAATAGTCAATTTTTAGCGCACCGAAGGACTTAAGACGAAAGACACATGGACATATCGCCGCTAGCATGTGCATGTCGTACTGCATTATTCACTGCGCAAAAAATTTGCTTTGCATTATTTTCAGTCAAGCTTATTTCTTCTTCTGGATCACCAATATGGCCAAGCACACGCTTATTTCACTTTACTGTGAGACGAACGGTGTGACTAAGGTGCAGGTTGTTTTTCGTGTTTACGCAGATTAAAAAACGAACGAACAGAAAAAGAAAGCAAACTGAGGAAAGAAAAAAGCGTACAAATACCTTTTAATTTGTCTTCGCTATATATGGAGCAGCAACCAACTACGAGCCTGGGCCCCTCCGGGGGATATTAACGAACACGACGTGGAGATAAACCCCATTGGTATTGCCAGCCGGTTGTTATTTCGTCCGCTTGCTCACCCTATGCCTCCAGAAATACTGTGTACCCTGGGAACAGGTTTGTGTCTGGCTATGTTTACACACGCAATTGCTCTACAAATACCTTTATATCTAAAAAAGACCACAGTGTAACGGTGTATGTATTGTGCGAAACATTTCATGTGACCTTGCCTGTGCACGGACTTAGTGATTTGCTTTTTTGATAGACATGGCTTGTGGTGTAAACACATGAAGAGTTTCCCTCTATTAAGCGCACTATTTGACCTGTTTTTATGTAACAATTATTAGAGTAAACTTCCAGCTCATTGCCTAATGACATTGTGGTGGCTCCTTGAAGGTATGCACGAACGACGAAAACATTGTTTCTGTTTAATCGCAAACAGGATTTTCTCTGTGGGCTTTGTTATCCACCGACAGTTCGTAGTAATGCAGGTGCGTTGTAGCGAATTGGATAAACCTACTACGCGGGTCAATGCCGCTAACAATATAGGGAAGTGTTTATCGGGTGAGCGTCTGATTTATATGTAAAAAAGAACTAACATTCCAAAAACAACAGCAGTGGCCGAATGATATTTTTCCGCTTGGGCGGGCACTCAACAATGGCCTCTATGATTAGCTACGGCAGCGGCTGCCCGAGATAATCGCGGATTTTTTACATCGCTAACACTAAGCTAGACGGTTCATTTTCTCTGATACGTTGGCAGCTAAGAGTGCAGTGGGCTCTGGAAGAGAGGCTTCACTCCCGGTAACAAGCAACCAAGCGGCGTTATTAAGGAGAAGACCTCATATGCTTCTTCAAACGCAAAAATTGACCGTCGGATTGAACACAAGTGACGCGAAAAGTGATCACACGATGGCATCATCATATGTCATCGTCATGACATCACAGCTCGCCAAAATGTGTGATGCACCCTGACTGCATATGATAACGTGATCACGTGACACAGTCGCTTTGTAAGAGGTGGTCCGATCACGGAGGCAGGTCAGGTGCAGAAAGCTTGCAGTGTCTCTGATCCTGGAGGAAGTGCAGATCCAGCTGCGGGGCAGAAATATTTCGGAGGGAGACGGGGAAGGATCTACTGCGAAGAAAAATTAATAAGAAGATGGCCCTCGCCTTGCCTTCCGGCAGGCACGGCTTGCCGGTCCCTACGTGGGACTGAGCCGGGTGCGCGATGCAGTCGCGTTCTGCGGGACCCAATAAAGTTGTTTTGCATTCCATTCCATTCGATTCGCCTTCGAGTCGTCTTAGGCGAATCCATGAGGGACCTTGTGAGCTTTTGGGGATAGCAGTTATGTCTTTATTAAAAAAAGTTGTTTCGCTCTTTTCTCACAAGGCTTCCGTCTGTATGAGGACGGTATCAAGAAACATAGAGCTGTAACCGGCTGAACAACATAAAAAAAGTTTGCAGACAGATTAGTTCTTCACGAGGTGCGCAGGATATATCATGGACAAATGCAGAACCAACCTAATTCTTTAGAGCTGTACCTTTTGTCCTCCCGGCACAAACCCAGAAAACATCGCTGTGCGGGCGTTTGACTTTCACTCTCAGAGGAGATCAACGCCGGCGAGAGACCATAAGCGAAGCACTGATGCGGCGCGTTCACGAAAACGAAGAGTAGCTCAAAGTGAGTCTTTCGTGCCGCCACCGCCCGAGGCGCTGGCTGCATCCAAGTTCACTGCGTGTTCACGCCGAGAGCACCGAGAAGCGTCTGTGTGTTGCTGTGCAACACGTTGGCTGCCTTGTCGAGGCGTGCAGCCGCAACGTGTAGACTTTTCATCGCCTTTGGCTAAGCCAAGGCATGTAGTAAAGTTCAGTCTCCTCGAGCCAATGGTCTCGTCAATTCCCAAAGCTAGCGAAACCGAGCTATTGCTGAAGAAACTTAATATATCGTAAAAAAACAGGGCGAAAACAAGGACGAGACAGAAGAAACAGGACTAGCGCTGAACTACCAACGACTGCGTTTATTTTGCAGTGCAAATATATACGCTTCTGGAAAAGGGGGAAAACAAGGAGGGGGGGGGGAGAAGATTTTTCTAGCACATGCGCACATGCCGTGCTTTGTCAAGGAGCGTGGAACCCTCAACTGCGGAGATAGTTAATCTCTTTGTCAGTTAGTGTGATCGATGGGGAGCTGATACATGACTGGCCTGCAGCATGAACGGCGAAGGCTTCATAAATTTCGCGGGCGCGATTATCGCGGTACCAGCGCACGATGCGCGTCTGGTGAAAGTTTGGGGTGTACCCGCACTCGGCACAATGGATCGCCAGATTGCTGCCTGTTTTGGTTCTAATGTTGTTGGAATGTTCACTCAGGCGATCGTTCACACAGCGACTAGTCTGTCCATTGTAGGTGCTGCCGCAGGATGTGGGAACCTCGTAGATAACGCCCACCTTGCACGGAACGAAGCAGGTGACATGATTCTTCTTGCAGTCTTGCCTTGCAGGACTTGAGTTGTTCACTTTCCTGCACAGCGAACCGAGTTTCATGGGTGCCGAATAAACGACGTTGACACTGGCGCGTGCTGCGGCTTTCTTGATGCGGTGGGACACGCCATGTAGATAGGGTATCACCGCAAATTTCGCTCCTTGGTCAAATGGATTGGGTGTGGTCGAGAATCGCCGCAACTCCCTTAGGATGACTTCCGCTAACCCAGATAAAACTGATCGGGAAAGCCTGCCTTGGTCAATCGCTGTACCTGATGAGTGAAGCTTGTTGCAACTTGATGGGAGCAGGACCGAATTAAGGCATTTTTCATTGCAGACAGCGCGATGGCGCGCTTGACGAGCTTCGAATGGCGAGACGTGAATGGAAGAAGACCCTTCTCTGAGCGGGGCGCATACTGCCAGCACGTGTGCACTGCACCAAAGTGCAACTTCAGGTCAAGGAAGCGCAATTCACCATTAGTGTGGAGCTCCTTAGTGAATGAGAACCCGGGGAAGCCCGTCGAGAAGTGGGCAAAAATCTTGTCGATCTCTTCACTGGTCTTCTCAGGCGTCGTCCTTAATATAACCGCGTTTAACCACGGCAGTTTTTTGGGAGTCAAGCACTTCAGGGCCGAGGCTTGTCCATCCATGGTGTCCGTTGGCTGTCACGGCGAGATGCGTGGATGCGAGACATAAACAAATGTTTAACAATAGACTAATATCAATTATAATTGTGACAGCACAATATAAAACACCTTTAAACACCAACCCTTCATACTAGTCGGCGACTTCAACGTAGACATTATGGACCTTAGGATCTAGCTTTGTCGTCGACTCTTTGTCACTTTATGTCAGTCAATTTACATCATATGGGGCAATGCTCGCGTAACGTACGGTAACTCACCAATACAATACCCAGAGCTTCGCCCACTTGTCATCATTCACTTCGTGGAGATGCGTGGATTTCTTTATCGCCTTGATACGGCTTTTAATTTTGTAGTCCTTGTTTGCCTCGTCACCTTTTTTTTTTCTTCTTGCATCTTTGGTTCGTGCTGTCACCATTCCTCACTTAATTGAGTTAGTCTCACCGAGCCTCATATGCACATCGTGTATGTTTTTTTTTATTACTTGCTCGGCCTTGTTTACGACTTTTCATAGACCTTGAATTATCTCACCTTTACTTGTTTAAGTCTCTAAATGACATCAAGATGTACTACACTGAAAAGGGTCCAGAGTAAGTACACTTGTTTTAACTATAAGCAAAGTGAACGTGACAGTCAAAACTTTTGGAATGAACTGATTTAGGACTCTGCGCTTCGAGCCTCCCTTCACAGAGCTCTGACTTTCAGACTTCATCAAATTTGGCTCTCGGTCAAATCTACAGAGACATCTAAAAAGAACTATCACTAAACAAGAAGGACAGAGGGTACTTCGAAATAATCCCACACTAAACCGAAGTCAAAAGCAGAGATGGAATGGAGGAAGGAAGCCATAATAGTAAAGGACAATCGGGGGGACCACGAAGTGTCGACCATGCCCTGAAATTCTTTTTTTTTCTCGTTATCTACTTCTTCCACCGTTTTCATTTCATGCAGACTTTTTATTTCTTTCCCAAGAGGCGCTGCATGACTGTGACCCCTGGCGACCCTCCCCACCGGATGGCGGCTCTTTCGGAAAAGCGCCTCCATACAGACAGATTGCGCAAAGTGACCCGACACAACCATGCAGTTATTTCGGTTCCAGTCGCATCAGCGTCGAACGAGTAAGAAAGAGAAAATGAACGCGGCTTGATATGGGCCTCCTTTTGCTGGGTCAGTGCTGCTGTACAATATGTCCTCCAATCTCTCAACGGCGAAACACGGCGCTAGATGTCCGGTCGGCCATATAGCTTTCGCTTAAGTTATAAGCTGCCGAATAGTCTGAATAACCACGTTTGCAGACGTGGTGATTCAGATGAACAACACAAAGAAGAAGCGACCCGTGTTCATAAATTTTTCGGTAAAACATATAAGGAAGAGAAAGTCAGTCAGCAAGAAAATGCGGTCATCGGTTTTGAAGAACGCGGAAGTGTGGCACACTGCGAAATGCCCGAAATCAAGAAAAAGAGCGTCGTAAACAAACACAAACGTTGACCAAGGCAAATCATGCAACCGACAGTAAATAGATCAGTACTCTTTTTCTCTAGTCGTCCCCAGTTCCTTGTAAATATACACAGCTCATAACTAACCCCATTTATATTTATCTACACCTTATAAACGAGCATTCTTTTTAGAATACGGGCTTCCGAACAGCAACTCCGCAGTGAGAAAACAAACACAATATGACATTGGGAATGACATCACTGTTTCAAGTGCGTGTGAGAGGACAGCGCAAGACCCATAACTCACTTGTTCGCTTATTCTCGTTGACTAAGTTAACCAAGGGAAGATAAGCGAGTTGGAGTTAGCTCTGCCTCCTGGTGCTGGTTACTGTGTACGAGCTGTGTTTACGTTTGCGAGCAAACTGAATCAACATGACGTAATGAAGCATACGACCTATCGCGTTTAAAAGCGCGATGCCATTCCTTCTTATTTTTGTTTGTTTTTCTGCTCCGCGGTTACTTTTCCGAAATTACTAGTACAAAAAATTCTGGGGGCACGAATCCTTGACTTCGGTGTCTTGTCATTGCATTAGTCTTGTGATGTGCACTGCCTTGGTGTGTGCTCTGCTCCTTAGGTTAACTTTATGTTTTGTTGCACTGCCAAAGCGGACCACATAGGCCACGTAGACGTAGTTGGCATCTGCCCTGCCTGACGGCGCCGCGATTCCAGCTGCGGACAAAGAAAAATGTGCTTTAAATGGGCTCAATCAACTAGCTTTCACTAAATATACTGACAGTCAATAGGCTTTTAAGTAAAGGTATGCTCCTATGTCATAATTATCCAATGTAACTTTTAACTTGAACCATCACCATCGATCACGTGCCACTTTTGTTCGCAGAATACCTTTTTTTTCCCGTATAGTCGAACAACCAGGAGCAAGCGCTCGACCGGAAGTGATTGGAAGAGAAACAAGAATGTGACTCTGTGATCGTGCCACACACACACACACAAGCACGCACGCACACACACGCACACACACACACGCGCACACACACACACACAGGCACATACAAACGCAGGCACACACACACAGGCACACACACACACAGGCACACACACACATGCACATGCACACACACAGGCACACACACACACACGCACGCACACACACACACACAAGCACGCACGCACACACAAACACACACACAGGCACACACGCACACACGCACACACAGGCACATACACGCACACACACAAGCACGCACGCACGCACACACACACACACACACACACACACACACACACACACACACACACACACACACACACACACACACACACACACACACACACACACACACACACACACACACACACACACACACAGAAGAACAGGCTTGCAGGCACGCCCCAGCCGGGGCTTCATTCCGCTCCATAGAATACGAGACCCTCCTTTGTCAAAGGAACAACATGTGTTCTCGTAGCGGTAATAGAGCCAATAAAGAGTCACAAAATGAAAATGGCACCCTGAATTTTACAACCGTGCAATTGCCAGTGTACAGCAGAAGTAGCCATATATTGAAGGTTGACAGCCAATCAGGGCGAATTCCTTCGGCATCATTTTCTGATGACGTCAGTTTCGTAATTTAGTATACACACTACGTAACTCTTACCTTGAACCAAAACAATGGATTTTTATTCCTTAGAAGATTCTATGAATATCCTCAAAACCGGAAGTGCTAGTCCGGCTGTGCTCGGAAGAGCAGTGTGTCACTCTGTGCTCGTGCTACTAAAAATCTTTTCTGCTTATAGAATGCAGAAAATATTAAACTGAGTGGGACCTGTACTTCATCTCTCTTCTCGCGATAACATAGTTTACCAAATGACGGTGATAATGCAAGTACGGCTATCTTCCCTGTAGGGTTACTTTTCTTACAAGTGGCGAATTTTAAAGAGCCTGGTGACTACTCCATCATGTTTGGAGTTGATCTCTCCAGAAGTTTGTCCCATTTGACCAATACCGGTCACATTATTAGAGGTTTTCAGTTTGTCCGTGTACTTTTTAACGTTACCATGTGATAAGAATATCGGATTGCGTTTACCGTGTTACCGGAATACATGTTTTTGCTTCCCATACATAAAGATTTACGTACATACGTAAACGTATACGTTTACGCTTGCATAAGCTGCTAAATGATCACGATAACAGCATTTAAACTATATTTATTGTCCAAAATATTCAACCACCACTGCGGTAAAATCGTAGAAGAGGTATTACCACTGCGGTTTTACCACTGCGGTAAAATCGTCTATGGTATTCGGGTATACGGAAAGGGGTGTAAGAATACCAAGTTATCGGTCGATGGCTGACGATGGTACCAACACCTTGGGACGCTTCGTGAAACCACAATCATAGATATGCTTGTTTTCGCCGAGTGTTCTTCATTGAAAAACAAAAGATTAAAAAGGCAACTCATTCATGATTACGCGGCCGCAAGGAATTAACACCAG